>JAABKJ010011762.1:0-10672 GCA_011634705.1 Andricus grossulariae
GTATTCCTCTGTACAATTTTCAGTTTGGAAAGTAGGTTCAAAGTTTTCGGATAATCCAGAATTAACATTGAATACCCAAATCCCATTGTGAAGAAAATATTTGTGTGTTTTCATTTAAGAAAATTTTCCAATTGAACAAAATTGATGTATAAAACTATGAGATACTAAGAATTTACAATGCAGTTTCACGTGATCAAATTAAACTTATTCATTATATGTTCTGTTTTGGCTAAATCTTACAATGGTAGGACAGCGGATACAAGGTATCTATCCTATGTGGTTGATCACATTAATTCATGCAAAATATATCAAGTGTTACTAATTTATGATCAAAAACAAAACAAAACCGATTATGAAGTGGAACACATAATCAAACGTGTAGCTAATGTGATTCCCATTTGGAAAATCACTTCCCAGGAGACCACAGATCAGAAAGCTGATGAATTAAGTCTGATAACATCGTTCGGAGATCCTCGAGACACAACCTTGATTGTTTTAATTTATACTTCAGGTAGCACACAGTTAGAAATAAACTTCAGAGAGCGCATTAGCTTCTTAACTAGGTTATCGGAAGCTCGGGGCCGTCCAAAATGTTTAATAATTTTTCTGAAAAAGTACAAGAAATCAACATATAAAAATTTACTACGACAGTTGTGGTTTAAGCGGTTCTTAGAGACAACTGTATTAGAAATTACTCAAAATGAACATAGTGAAAGCATTGCAAAGATGTATAACTTCAACCCATTCAATAATATTATGATTAGTGAAACCTACCAACAAAAATCAAATCTCTTCCCTGAAAAATCTAGAAACTTGTATGGATATCCTTTCAAGGTAGACCTGCTTAATCAGCCTCCACTTACTTACGTAAGTAGGAACCTCACAGGGCATGTAGAAAAGGTATTTGGACCAGAAGTATCAATAACAAAAATTTTATCTAAAGCTATGAACTTCAAGATAATGTGGATTTCATCTAATGATACATTTTGGGGAGTATCTGGATGTGGTAAAAATGAAAGCACTGGTGCTTTGTACCGTTTGACGCACAATGAAATACAGTTATTTGCCATTGAAACTGGACGAGGTGTATCGTGCATCAGCCGACTGTTTGAATGGAGCATAAGTACCAAAATGTTGTCGGTTGTCATCGTTGTACCGAATGTTATTAGGGAATCCAATAACGTGACTTTTGAATGGAGATTCAATAACGTCATAATTGTCATCAGCTTTCTGCTGCTGTTTTGGATTTCGACACGTGTAATGAATTTCCATCAACATAATTGGCGCTTCTCACACTTCGTCCAAATACTGTTCGGATTAGCAGCACCGCTTGAACCACAAAGATTTGTCGAAAGAATCGTGTTAGGATCCATGCTACTGGCTTGTCTTTTGAATTCACCGTTCATCTACACAGCATTTACCGAAATGATCCTGCAGAAAGAACCGAAGCAAACATTTAAAACCATAGAAGATGTAACTGAATCCAGGTTTCAACTAACAATGGATTCAGTGACGTTTTTTTACTTATACAATTCTTCGGCAGGAAGTTCTCGTCGATTATTGGATAAAGCTAATGTAGTAAATATAACGACTAGTGAATGTATTGATGAACTAATTCAGAACAAGAGTATTGCTTGCATAGTAACAAGTTATGAAGCACAGGTCCTGTTTCAAAGTACAAAAGACGAATCTGGAAAACCTTTATTAGTCATTGTAAAGGAATCTGTAAAAACTGTTGCCAGTGGGTTTCCCCTTGAATCAGCCTCCCCGTTTTTACATCGAGTCAATGACATTTTATTGCGAATGTTTGCTTCGGGGGTACTAGGAAAAATCCATCCAAGCTATTTTCACGCATCTGCAACTCTAGATGATACGCGAGATTATGAGCAAGAAGAAAAACCTGAATTACTAGATATTCGCAGACAGGTGATTGTTCTTCTCGTCGTGGGATACTCGTGCTCCATACTTGCATTTCTTTGTGAAATTTTCGCATTCATATACTCGAAGAGAAATCTTCTCAAGAATGATGATTGAATTAAAAATAATAGATTCACCTATGCAATCAAAAAACTATAGGCCAAATAAGAAATCGTGTTGGATAGCCAAAGATTTGAGCTCATAAATATTGATGACTGTGAAGAAAAAGTAGAAGTATTGCCTACCTACTAATTTAAAGTTCAATACTTTTCATATTGTGAAGAAATCAATTGAATATGTGCTAACTTTTGAAGACCAAGCGAAAATGTTCTACAAAGTTTAGTCCACTGATATGTACAATAACATTTATAGGAGAGTTTGAAGCATCGAGATTTCGCCACGCGCGTTCGCACCCTTTCATTTTGTCTCTACGAGTTAGCACTTTCTTATTTGGTCTCTCTGAAGTGTCACCTTGTCATTTGAATACATCGAAATGTAAGCATATAAATTTTTTGCGCTTGTGAAACTTAACTGCTAATAAATCAGAAAATCGGGTAATTCCTCAAGAGATTATTATTGCCGGAACGATTGGCTAAGCGGGACATTTGGGGTAAAGCAAGACACCTACTTTTCATTCAATAGAAGCAGTAGTACATCATGAAATGTAAATATATTTTCAGTAGTAGGGTATGTAGATTTGAATACCTTTTTTGCCGTACGATTAGCAGACTTGCCGCTCGAGCGAAGAAGGCTGTGTAATTGGCTTTGCTACTTGCGGTGGCTTACGTATCAGAGTATCAAAGCATCCGATTCGAAAAACCTTATATTTGCTAACCTTGTACGTTTCCAGATTTTGTTTTTTGGAGATAATTACTTTCAAATTGCAGTTAGTTTGTTGAAATTTTCTCGAGAAATTACCATAACTTAAAACTGTGAATGCATGCTTCATACATTGTCGTGTATTATGTGTTACGTATATGTAGTCATAAAAAATGATTGTAATAAACATAATTTGAACGAAATATGACGTTTTCTTCTTGATATATAAGGTTTCAGCATGCCAAAACCTAGTTATGCGCATTTATTAATATTGAGATGTTATATGTAAATTCCAAATAGCTTGTAATAATTGAAAATTATATTCTTTATCAATGAATATACTCAACACGTACGAACATGAGTATTTTACAAATCTGAATTACCTATCAAACTATTGTGAGAATCATCAAATCCTAACCATTTTTAAAAATGATTTATTTTCTCTCTTTTCCTACTTTTTCCACAAAATAATATAAGAATTTTCCACCCTTGAAAGTACTTTTTTATTGAAACTACTAGTAATAGGTTTAGCTTGATAGACTTTGAGAATATATGTGACTGGTTCCGTATTTCTATTTATTTCACTGTGAATATTTTTGTTATCCAATTTGGCATATAACCTGTCTCAGAAACATGTTTATATTTACTTAAACAAAATTTCGCTGTAATTTGAAATTTTTGTTCCTTGCCATTACTCTTTACATTAAATTTTTTAGATATTTGCGATAAAAATTGCTTTTTCGTTTAATAATAACTTCATTTGGTTTTCTTCCAATAATTGCATACTTACTATTATTCTAAGAAGAAATTGAGATCTGGTTTTCAATATGAGATTAAATCGCTTGGCAATTGATGTTCTTAAATTATTGAATGTTGAGGTCAAATTAATAATATATCGCCCCATCATATTTTCAAAATGTGAGTTGTGAAACTCTTTTTATCCATCAACATCAGCAGATGATTTTTTAACCAAGATGAATCATTTTTTGAAAATAAATGTTAAATTTCCAACCAAAGAGAATAATCTTAAACAGAAAAAAATGCATTTTTATCAAATTAGTTCAAATTTCAGTTTACTTATCCAATACTGTAGAATCCTCACTACTTTCTTTATTGGTGAGAATCATAGTTTACGTGTTTCTTGAATGGTTCATTCCCTGCCACGTTTAAAAATGGTACACTTTTGTCGAATTGCTGTACTATTCTCATCAGTCAGCTTTTTTCTGTCTCAAATAATTGTACCCATAGCCTCAGGTATCTTAACATTTTGATTAGCGGATTTCTTATAATAAATTAGATCCTTTGCTGTGCAAGAGTATTTCTCATGTAGGTAAAATTTTCCAAGCTGTGAATAAGTTTCGAAACACTTAGGACATGTGGGAGTTATTTTGTTCCTACGGTTTTAATATGACTGACTATTCATTCGTGAAACTAGTGTTTATATAGCAAAATAGGAGAAGGTGTAGAAGGAGGAGGAGGAGGTGCAGAAGGAAACTAGTTAAAGTAAATAAGTGAAGAATAAGTCGATATATTTTTAGAATAATTATATTTGTTTACATATTTGGTTCTCTTCAATTAGTGTTTTTATATCAATCACAGGGATTCACGGCTTGATAATTTGAATACATGAGAAATAGTCTTGCATAGCAAAGAATCTTATTTACGAGGGTTGTTCCGGAAGTTAATTCTGGCATGCTGGGAAAAATAGAAAAACATCGAAATTTGGAAAAAAATTATATATTTTAATTCATCAGGATCTATATTATTTTTCAACATAATCGCCAAACTGCTCAATGCATTTCTTGTATCGTCGTTTAAGTTTTTGCAAACCACCAGTGTACCACTCCGTGCCCATTTTCGTTAGGTAGCGGGTAATACAGATAAGAAAAAACAGCTGATAACGACCTGATAAAAATTCGTTGATGTCCTGATATAGAAACGAAAATATCTTGGTCCAATTTTTACCTCCCCGACCTTTTCCCGCCAATTTATAAAACATCGGAAATTACTTTTGGAACGACCCTCGTATGATGAGAAATCCACTGATCCAAATGCAAAGATACCTGCGACTATAGGGACCATTATTATTAAAGACAGAAGAATGCAGACTAATTGGGCTAGTATTCAATTCCACAGAAGCATACTATTTTCAAACGAGACAGGGAAGAAAGTATTCAAGAAACATATAAACTGTGATACTTGCCATTAAAGAAAGTGGTGAGTATTTCTCAGAAGGTTGGGCATGAATTGGAACTATACGTTAAAAAGAAAAACGTAGTATTAGAAGAAAAAGGATTGGGCGAAAAGGTCAATTGTCCATCTATGCTAGTCAGCAGTAAACATGATGCAGCTGATGATATTAATGATGATGATGAAGATGGTAATGATGAATATAAGAATAATTCTGACAGTAATTTTTCAACTTAGTAGGAAAAAGAAGCAAAAGCAGAAGTAACAGAAAAAATGTCAGATTACTGGGACGATCTAAACAAATTGGTAGATCAATATCGTTGCTTTTACAATCACAATCAGCTCGAAACAGTAATAATGTGCATGCAATCGTTTTAATCATTAATGACTTAAGAGATTCTTGCATTATTGAATAACATTTCTCGTAACTGACGCCATTATTTGAAAAATTGTTTAGTCTCTTTAGCAGTTAAATGAACATTTGTAATATTTAATTAAACATTTTTTGCAGTTCCTTTGAAAACACCAAAACAATAGTACCAATATCGTACTGAGTAAGCAATAAGTTTGTCTGTTATTTAATATTATATAGTATATATAATATATTATATATAATGTATTATATATATATGTTATATACATATATATATATATATATATTTATTCTAAACTTTTTACAGCCACTTATTTTTCATCACACCAAACACTTTCATCTACACTTTTAATTATGGTCTTTGTTACACATTGCAATGGTACAACACTCAGTTGAGGAAAATGATGCTTGACACATGAGATCACTTCTTTGAAACCAGCACACGTTATTTCCTGCAATACATAAGGATATTTCCGTTTTTCCGATTCATTGTCATCTTCACCAATTTCGTCCAATGCTACTTAAAAATCTCCATATAATGCGGGAATATGGATAATAAAACTATCCTAATTGATGATATGCTGCTTCTCTTCTCCATTAAAATATGACGAAATCAAATAAGCTATTCTTTTGCATAGAAAGACTGCAAATTTGTCGTCCAGAATTGTGAAAATCTCCACTCGTACCTAGTTGACGCTTTCTTGATGCCATTAATTTCATATTTTGTTTTCAACTCCATATTAGCAAGTCTCTACATGGGAAGGAAGTGTTCAACTTCGATACCTACTCCAATCAATTCATCGAAATCCATTTTCCACTTTCTTAAATGTTCAGTCTAAAAACTGTTTATCTTTCTTGTCAGATTTTGAATATCTGATTTTTTCGTCCAAATTTTTTAAAAAAGTAATGGCAGCTTCCTGTCGGCAAATATCAAAGCGAACCACTAAGGAATATAATATTCAAAATATCAAAGAAATCATGTCGGACGGGTGACACAGTTGTGGAATGTCTAAACAATCCATTTGTTTATAAAAACAAAACTTGCTGATCGTATGCCTAACGTTTCTTCATTATTATCAGCATAAAGATTTAATTTCATCTCTGACGTATGATGTCGCTGTGAAAATCTTGAGAATGTTCAATGTATTATAACACCGTTTCAATAAGTATTAATTATAATAATTATAATATTCTCTAGTTATTTACTCTGATTAGTAAGCCACCACATGGAGCGAAACCAATCCCACGGCCTTCTACGCTCTAGCTGCAAGTTTGCTAATCATACGGAAAAAATCATCCACAGCTCTCCCTACCCTACTTCTTTTTCGTATGCCACATTTTATAATATGAATGTCTCCACTCGATTTTCAGCCAGCAACGACAGTAACATTCGCAAAATTCAATATTACGTGCGTCCCGATTTCCCCGTTTTTCACCACTCTTTACCACCTTTGAGGTAATAACTGATCTAGAAATGAATTCAAAAGTTTTTGGTCTAGGAAGTTTGAAAATGCAAAGAATTTCAAGAAGTTTCCAAAACTCATTCTTTATCACATATGTTTATTGTATAAAAGCTGTTCAATGAAAAACGAATTTAAATTCCGAAACTTCATACATTCCGATAGAAATTATAAATAGTTTCAAACTGAACACGAAAATTTTCATTTTGAGGTTCATGTCTTTCCAAATAATATTCAACTTAAAAAATCACAAATTGAATATACCTCGACTCCAAGAATTAAGAAGCTTTGAAAAAGTGTTTTCCAAATGGTAAACTTTCAAACATAACTTATATTTTCAAATTGAGGTAAGTTTCTACAATTCAGATACTCTTCGAACTTTACTTCCCCAAACTTCAAATCATTTTTTGCTTAGGAAGATTTCTGGAGAGGGTACTCTCTGAATTTTTCTTTTCTGCAAATTCAAAACTAGGAAAGTAATGTAGAAAAATCTCTATTTGCGACCAAAAATAGAAAAATAGCTGTGCCCTGACCCCTTCATTTTCGTATTAAAGGCACTAGTTATTTTTCTAATAGTTAAGGAATGAAAACGAAGTACCTCGTCGACCCGAAATTCGGAATGAGCAGTCAAATTATCTTCATAAGTTTGGTTAGTCGTCCTGATTTTTCGAAGTGTCTATTCCATGCATCAAAAACCACTTATATGAATTCTGTGAAATGAATAATTTTTTCAATAATATCATAAATGTCTACATTTGCTTAAAATGATCGGTTGCCAATTTTAATTTCTTCTCATTTCTGAAAAGTTTTCTATGCCACGTGTAAGAAATGGTATATAATAGATTCGTTTTGCACACAAAATCCTAGAAAAAAATACATTTATTATGAAAAAATCGATATTTTCTTACCTAATCATAGCAATTGCTCTAAAGGAATGAAGAACATAAATGTAAAACGTCTAGAATTTTTTTAAAGGTCACTTTTATTCTAGAAATTAAAATATAATCAAAACTCCTAGGCCACAAACAGATCCATACTGAAGACATGGGTTTATACATCAAAGCTTAGCATCCAATAAGCGCATTTCTATTTTTCATGAATAGTAAAATTAGGAAATTGTAGCTAATCATGCATATCAAATTATGAAAGAATTAATCAGTATGTTATATTAGTGTTGTTTAAAAATGCTTTGCACATTTTTTTTATGCTGAAGAGCAACGGTCCTGCCATTTTATGAGATTTCCTAAAAAATAAATTTCGTGCTTTCCTAATTACTTAACTGCACTTTATTATTGTTTATGATAATATGTTGTTGAAACTATTTTTGAGTAAGTTATGTGTAGTCACTTGTTTAGATTGATAAGTATGATTGCAGGTTGATGCGTGTTTCCTAAAATTCGTTTCAAAGAGTTATCTTCAACGAAACGAAATCAATCTAAAAACAATAGAATATTTGAAACAATGATTAGTGTATAAGTTCCAAAGTAAAGAATACTAAAAGTAAGGTATTTTTACGATTTACAGAAAAGAAACTTGTTTTACTAAATGAAAATTGTTTAAGCAATTGCAAAATGTCCTGAATAAGAAAATATTACTCTCAATATTAATTAACTATGTCAATACTTCTAGTAACTACTAACTTGTTACGATGTTTTAAATGACTTAATTGGTAACTAAATTTATACGAAATCACTCAATTAACTGAGGAAGTTTGTATACCAAAAGCTGGTGAAAAATGCATTTAAATGACTTTATTAAAAGAAAGTAAACTATGGAAACTATGTCTTCTATTGGTCCGGAATTTTTAAGATTACAATTTCATTAAACGCATTCTAAATCTCACAAGATGCACAGAGGTGAACAATAATCAGCTTCAATCAACTTTGTCAATCTGGGAGAAAACACAGTCCTTGTGAATTGTTTACGCTTTTTTGAAAGAGAACCTGAATATATGCTATAAAGTGAAACAGGTTTTTAATTTTACAGATGGCAGAGGATCAACGCCCTCAGGAAATCTAAATTATTTTCTTGCATTCCAACGATTTGACCCAACGTCCTCATATTGATTAGTAGGTCATACCGGAAGTACCAGGCGACCACCTTTATGGGCATATTTCAGCAACAAAATCGATATTCGATTTTCAAGATCCGCGAATGTACAAGAAGGAGCCTTTTCCTCAAGATAAAAAATGAGAAAAAATATTGACACAGCATAAGAAAAACTTTGCAGTGGATCTCATATTGTTATTATTTTTCCAGGTGTTGTAGCTTCAAAACAGAATACACTTTTATGTATAAGGTGCCGTGCATAAAATATGTAAATTTTTTTGGGTGGGGGTGTTCACAATTTTTTCTATGCTGTCTTAGATGGGGGGGGCGTGGTCAAAACCGTTTCTTACATAAGATATTTTCAAGTATGCAAATCACTCATAATAAATTCCAATTTTTCATTTAATATAAATATTAATAATTTTTTTAGACGGCTGCTTTTCAGCTATTATTTTCTATGAAAATCCCTAATTTTTTACTGTCATATTGTGAAAGATTTATAAATTGATTTGAATAATTATCTTAACTATTATTGAATGCGAACTAAATTTAAAATTCAATTGGAAAGCTTGTTTTTTTTTTTGGTTAAAAAATCTACTATAAAGTTCCACGTTAAAAACCCATCTTTTTTAACAAAAATTTTGTTATTTGGTTCAACGTTTTACTTTTTTGTTGAAAATTCAACAATTTTGTTAAAAAGTTGTCCTTTTTATTTAAGAATGCCTCAACCATAACTTTTTGTTTGTTGGAGATTTCCTCTTTTTGTATAAATGTCATATTTTTTAGTTGAAAATGCAAGTGCGCATTTAAAAATTAAGCTGTGTTGGTTTAAAATTAACTTTTTTCATAAGAATTCAAATTTTTAGTTTAAAAATTCATCTTTTTCAGATGAAAATTCAATTATTTGATTTAAGAGGCATGTATTTTGTTACAAATTCGTATTTATTGATAGAAAAATAATCCTATTGGTTTCAAATTGATCTATTTCTTCAAAAATTTATGTATTATGTTGAAAATTTTTCTTTTTTGATAGAAATTACATTTTTCTTGTAAAAATGCAACTTTCTGGTTCAAATATAATCTGTTTCAGTTTAGGTTTAAAATATTTTATTGAAAATTCGCCTTCTTTGTTTGAATTTTATTTATTTCAATTTAAAATAAAATTTTTTTGGTTCAAATATGAACTATTACATATTTTGTTTAAATTTAATCTTTTTAGGTTTCAAATTTAAATATTTGGTCGAAAGTTGAACTGATTTCTTAGAAATGATTTTTTTTTTGCAGATTCATAATTTTGGTGGAAAAGTCCTCTCCTTGTTTGAAACTAGAACTACTTTAATATAAAAAATTCATCTTTTTGTCTTAAAAATTTATCAATTTGGTACAAAATTCAATTATTTGTCAGATAAATCAACTGTTTTATAGAATATTATTAAAATTAATTTTTCTAACGAAAATTGATCCACTTCATTTTTGTTTGATGATAGATCTGTTCCAGTTTCAAAATTCAACTATTTGGTTGAAAACTGCAGTGATTTGTTGAAAATTCGTCTTTTTTCGGTAAAAAATTAATCGTCTTGGTTGAAAATTCATCTTTTTGGTTCAAAATAAAATTATTTGACACAAAATTAAACTGGTTTGAAGAAATGTCGTGTTTTTGTCTTAAAAGTATTCAACTATTTTCGCAAAAATTTAATCTCTCTTGGTACAACTCAACTGTTTGTTATTAAAAATGAAAATCTTTTCTTCGAAATATCAACTGTTACATTTTTTGTTGAGAATTCATCTTTTCCAGTAACGACCCTGAACTTTTCCACAGATATGGACTTGAAACTTTCGTAATTAATTATGAACAAGCTAAGCC
>JAABKJ010011763.1:0-10672 GCA_011634705.1 Andricus grossulariae
AAAGACCAATTTTCGTCAAAATACATGAATTTTCTACTAAAAAGGTCAATTCTCAAGTAAAAAGGGAATAGATCAATTTTCAGCTAAAAAAATTATTTGTCTACAAAAAAAAATATCACTAAAGATGAATTTTCATTCAAGAGGATTAATTTTCTACCAAAAAAGACCAATTTTCGTCAAAATACATGAATTTTCTACTAAAAAGGTCAATTCTCAAGTAAAAAGGGAATAGATCAATATTTTCAGCTAAAAAAATTATTTATCTACAAAAAAAATATCAATTTAGATGAATTTTCATTCAAGAGGATTAATTTTCTATCAAAAAAGACGAATTTTCATAAAAATACATGAACTTTCAACCAAATAGTTGAATTTTCTACTAAATAAGATCAATTCTCAAGTAAAAAGGGAATAGATCAATTTTCAGCTAAAAAAATTATTTTCCAACAAGAAAAACGAATTTTCAACCAAATTGTTCAATTTTCGACCAATAAAGATAAATTCTCAAAGAAAAATGTAATTTTGGTTGATACTTTACCCGAAAAATATTTCAATTTCAAATCAAAAACAGTTGAATTTAACAACAAAAAACGAATCTTCAACAAAATATACAAATTTTCAGCCAAATAGTTGAATTTGAGTTAAAAAATTAAATCACAGTAAAATAGTTCAGTTTTCTATGAGAGAGATGATAGATAGATATTTTTGATATATTTTTTCAACTAATAAATGTAAATTCTCAACAAAAAATGCAATAGTCAATAACAAAAAACTGTCAACAAAAAAGTTCAGTTTAACTAAGTGGTTGAATTTTCAATCAAGAAGATTAATTTCCTATCAAAAAATACAAATTTTTAACAAATTACATGAACATTTAACTAAAACTTTGAATCTTCAACCAAAGAGTGAAATCTAACAAATTAATGGAAATTTCGACCAAATAGTTTCCTGACTCGTACTTGTAAATCCCTATCTTTTTGCACATACGAAATCACAATTAAAGAAAATATCCCTGGCCTTTGGTTTATTTTATAATTAATTTTTCCGGCCTGATTAGGTACGATTAGAAAAAAAGAGCTGTTGATGCTTCGAAAAAGTTTTATTCCTCTGACGGAAGTTACAAAATTACATTCGTTTAAGATACAATATTTTGCTTTGCAGCTTTCAGATACGCATTTCGAGGATACCAGATTCAAATCGATCTGCTCTGGATGATAAAATCAGTCTTTTTATTTATTTTTTTAAAGACAAAAAATAAAATAAAAGGCATTCTAAATACGCGTCTGTCTTGTAAGTACATAGTAGAAACACTTAGCCAAATAAATCTACATTAATCAGATATAATAGCGAGTGCTGAGATTATGTATGGAATCGCAAAGTTCTGTGCTCTCAGTTCGTCTTTTAATATCGAAAGAGACTTTATTCGATTCCTGAATAAAGAATATTTCTTTGTAAATTTCCTCGAGTTTTTCTCCCGATCAAAAAATTCTTCCTACTTCTCATACATTTATTTATTTTCTTGCATCTTTCCACTATTTTATCTGCTCGAGGTAAACGATATCATAAATATGGGTATTATGCATTTCGGTACAATAAAAAAAGCTTAGTGGACAATCACAGCTTCAAAAATTACGTATTTATAAAAAGCGAACATCAAAATAGACTCTACTTTATCGAATGAGAATATTGCCGAAATGAAAATTATGGACAAAATCAAAATAATACAGTTTAAAAGAAAAAAAGTTATTTTCTCATTAGACCAAGGCAAAAAGTCTCTTTTGCTATTGGCTCCTGTTTCTTACATATTCCATTGTGTACGAAACAAATTTTTCTTCCGACAAGAATCTTTTAATTGAATAATCTCAGCTGCTCTTGAAAAAGAAAACTCAAAAACTTAAACTTTTGTTTGCTTTTGTACTGTTACTGTTACATTGTACGTGAAAGAAAATCAGGTACTAAGAGAGTAAATCTTTTTAAAAAACTGCCGCACTATAAAGGCCACTAGAAAGACGAATTTGAAGACAAAAGTTTCGAAATGTTTACTTCAAAAGGGAAGTATCTTCGATGTAAGTTCCAGAAGAAAAAAAAAAAAAAAAAAAAAAAAAAACAATAATTGACAAAGAAGTTTCGTGAACTCTTGAGTTCAATATTCAACTTAAAATTTAATTTGAATAAACAAATTGCCTAGAGGCATCGAATTTCGAAACGCCTTCAATAAAAACACGATTCGATAGTCTAAAAGCCAATAATTCTTCTTTCAAGATTCGATGAAATAAAGGTAATTACTTTTTTCCTTCAATTTTTACAATATTTCGCTCATGATGTTGGGAGAAGGAGGCAAGAGAACGCCATGTAGACGAAAGAGCGCGGGGTGCTTCTGAATCCTCACGTCTACTATGCTAAAAACGTTAATGACCTGGAAAAATAAAGGGGATGATTAATTGGATTTCGTTACAATTAATTCAGAGTATCTAGCGTTTCTTTTAAAAAAATCCAGGACTTTTTCAGGTGAAGCTACAATCGAAAATATTTCAAAGTTTCATATTTTTGTCGAATTTAACAACAATTTTATGACTTTTTTAAAATCCAATAATTTTTCGCCGCTTTTTATTAATATTGGTTGAAATTTGATTGAGTTGTCGAATTTTAAGCTAATTTAAGTTTAATATTCAATAATATAATTAAATTTTCTACAAAATAGTTGAATTTTTATCCAAATTGTTAAATTTTGAACCTACAAAGATGAATTTTCAATCAATTGATCGAATTTTAAACAAAAAAGATTCAACTTCAACCAAAATTAGCTGCATTTTCAATGAAATAAATAATTAAATTTTTGACCAGGCAGTTTAATTCTTAACAAAAAAGGTGAATTTTAAATCCAAGAGGAAGGATTTTTTATTCAAATAGACGAATGATTAACAAAACAGTTGAATTTTCAACCAAAAAGGACGAGTTTTTAACAAAATACTTGAATTTTCAACAAAATAGTTGAATTTTTATCAGAATACTGCAATTTTCTACTACAAAAATCAAATTTTAACCAAATAGTCGTAATTTCAAAAAAAAAATATTAAACTTAAACCAAAAATAGTAGAATTTTTAACACGAAAAGTTGAATTTTACACAAAAAGATTAATTCTTAACGAAAAATTAAACATTTGATATTTCAACAACAACAAAATCAACAAAATAATAAATCTAAAACCAAAGAGTTGAATTTAAAAACAAACAAAATAGTTGAATTTTTAACTAAATAGTTGAATTTTCAATCTAAAAAGCTGAATTCTTAACCCAAACGACTAATTTAATTTTCTACCAAAAAAGACAAATTTTCAACAAAATACATCAATTGTCGAATAAATAATTTTAAAAAATCAACAAAATACTTGAATTGTCAATCAGAGATGAATTTTCAACTAAAATAGTGAATCTACAAAAATAAATAATAATGTTTAACAAAGTAGTTCAACTTTCAAGTGAGAAGTTAAATTTTCCAATAAAAAAGCTGAATTTTCAACAAATAAAGATTTTTCAGACAAGAAAGAAAAAAATGTTATCCAAATTGTTGAATTTTCGAGATAAAGGACGAATTTTTAATAAAATAGTTGCATTTTCAACAAAAAACGGAAAATTTACATTTTTCAGGTAAGAAATTAGTTTTAAATTTAGAAAAAAAAAGGATTTGCAACAAAATAGTAAAATTTTCAATACAAAAGATGGAAAAAAAAATTTAACAATTTAAATTGGAAAAAAAAAATTTGCAACAAAATAGTAAAAATTTCAATACAAAAGATGAAAAAAATAAATAAATAAAGGTTTAGCAAAGTTTAACTTTATTTAATCCAAGTAGTTGAACTTTTAATTTAAAAAAAAAAACAATTATAGCCAAAAATGGAATTTTCAAATAGAAAAGATAAATTTTCGGTGGCAAAAATTTCAACAAAATAGTTGAATTTTCAACCAGGAATGAATTTTAAACTAAAATAGTGAATCTGCAACAACAAAAAAAGAATATTTAAGAAAATAATTAAACATGAATCCAGAAGTTAAATTTTCTGATAAAAAATACTAATTTTCAACAAATCAAGATTTTTCAGCCAAGAAAGAATTTTTTTTTTATCAAAATTGTTGAATTTTCAAGACAAAAGATTAATTTTTTGTAAAACTGTTGCATTTTCAACCCAAAAATATGAATTTTTAACAAAAGTTAATTTCAATCAAAAAGATTAGTTTTCTATCAATAAAGACGAATTTTAAAATAAAATAAAATAAATTTTCAACAAAAAAGGGAATATTTAAGTTGTTATGGTTTGCGACCAGACTTTTTAGTAAATAAACGATGGTAATTTATTTTTGTTAACAGAAAATCAACAAAAATTACCATCGTTTATTTAAAAAATGGAAAAGTTACATTTTCAAGCAAAAAATTAATTTTTAATAAAGTCGTTCAACTTTTACCCAAGTAATTGAATTTTTAATTTAAAAAAAAACTCAATTTTCAGCCAAAAATGGAATAGTTACATTTTTAACATAAAAAATTAATTTTTTAACAACAAATAAAATGAGTTTTCAACAAAGTAGTTAAAGTTCCATCCAAAGAGATGAATTTTCAACAAAAATAATTACCCTTCAACTGGAACAGCTAAATTTTCAATTAAAAAAAAAATTAATTTGCAACCAAGAAGATGAATTTTCAACCAAAAAAAGATAAACTCTCAACGAAAAATGTAATGGTTTATACTACCACCAAAAACTATTTCAATTTTAAATATTTTAAAAAATAACCGTTTAATGCAGTAAAAAAAGGAACCTTCAACAAAATACATAAATTTTTAGCCAAATAGTTGAATTTTAGTTTAAAAAACTAATTGTCAACAAAATAGTTCCGTTTTCAACCAAAGAGATGAATCTTCAACAAACAAAAAAAAGAATTTTTAACGAAGTAATTGAATTTTCTTCACAGAAAGATGAATTTTCAATCAAGAAGATTAGTTTTCTACTAAAAAATACATCTATTCAACAAATTACATGAACAATTTCAAATTAAAATTTAAAAATTTTAAACTTATTATCCTTGACAGTTATTTAAAGTTCCTTTATAGAAATTCCCTGACCTTTTCCAGATTTTTTTCAAAATCCCTGACTTTTCCCTGATTTTCAGGTTTTCCCTGACCAATAAAAGCTTATTACACGCAGAACTGAACTTACTTTAAATAATTATAGTGACAGCAACAAATTATTAGATTTGAAATCTTTAAATTAAAATGCTGTTAAAGTAGCCAAAAAATCGGGAATAATTGAGAAACTTTAAAATATTTTCGACTCTATTTTCGTGATTTTCCCCGTGATAAAATGAACAATCGATTGCAAAAAGGGTAGTTTTTTTCGTTAAGCAGGGAACAAGTTTATGAACCTATTTTTTCTTTAAGGGAGTAAAAATTCCGGGACCATGAGCAAAATTCAAGAACTTTTTCAGGTTTTTCCAGGTAAAAAAAAAGAGTTGAAGGACTTTTCCAGGTTTTCAAGGATTTCCAGGACACTAGACACCCTGATTTAAGAGATCAGGTTTTAATTTTTCAGGAAATTTAATATCACCTGTTTGAGTTCCGATCCTTTCCAGCTAAGTTTGATCGTGGGAACAGAACGCTCTTCAGCATATTCTGCTGTAAGTTCTTCCTCCATGTCAGCAAAATAAACACGAGCCTTTAATCCTACCTCGATGATAATCACGTCGATACTTCGATTTTTCACATCCATGACAACAGCTTGTGTGTTCAAGGGACCTCGTAAATCGAGAAGGAACGTGAAGAATAATTCGCTGCTTTGTTCCTGAGCCACTTTGGCAGAATACTTCTTAACGTTGCAATTCGTGGCCAGTCTGTTGATCAAAAATGAGTAATTTAAAAACTAAAATTAGTAATTGAAACAACGACTTTTGCAATATAAACTAAACATTTAGTGTAAAGATAAAGAACTTACTTAGTGCACAAATAAGAATTCCACTTCGGATGTAAAGGAACATTTCTAATCGAAGCATACAATAGGCGGTGGACAATACAGTCAGAATAACGACGTATAGGCGAAGTGAAATGCGTGTAGAGAGGAACATTCAAAGCATAATGTCTTAAAGAATCCTCCTCCTTAATCGAATTAGAGCATCTGTAAACTGCCCGCTGAAATAATCAAATTTAAAGCTAATAACATTTATATTCGTTTTATATTTATAGTTTATATTTATTTATTTATATTATTCTTTAACATTATAACACGTACAAACAAATGGACAGACTTCATAACCCAAAATGCTCTCAAAATAGGGGAAACGATGATTTGTTTACGAAAATAGGGAAATAAATTCTTTTTAATATAAATTAATATAGGTACCATATTTTTAAGATTTCAAGCCGAAATATATTGCATTTTCAACAAAATAGTGTAATTTTCAAACAAGAAACAACAAGAAAGTTGAGTTTTTAATATAAAGACTCGAATGTTTTAGAACATATTCGACTTTTAAACCCGAAAAGATGCATTTTCAACAAAAAAGTTAATATTCCAAAAAGGAAAGGTGACAAACTTTTTTTTTAAAGGTGAATTTTTAAACAAAACGTTGAATTTTCAATCTACAACGATGAACGTTCAAACCAATATCAATAAACAAAATTTCTATTCAATAAAAGAATTGAATTTTCAACCCAAAAGTGAATTGTTAACAAATTAATTTATCTTTCAAACAAGTAATTGAATTCTCAACAAAAAAAAAACAGATAAATTTTAAAACAAAAAGTTTAATGTTCAAGCAAAAACGATGAATTTCCTAAAATTTTAATTTTTAACCCGAAAATATGATTTTTCAACAAAAAAGTTTATTTTTCTCTCTACTGAAAATAAAAGCTGAATTTTTAATCCAGAAAAATGAATTCTCAACCATCTAGATTAATGTTCTACCAAAAAAAAGCAATTTTCAACTAAAATTAAAAATCTTCAACCAAAAAGTGAATTTTTAACAAATTAATTCATCTTTCAAACAAGTAATTGAATTCTCAACAACAAAAAAACAGATAAATTTTAAAACATAAAGTTTAATGTTCAAGCAAAAACGATGAATTTCCTACAATTTTAATTTTTAACCCGAAAATATGATTTTTCAACAAAAAAGTTTATTTTTCTCTCTACTGAAAATAAAAGAGCTGAATTTGTAATCCAGAAAAATGAATTCTCAACCATGAAGATTAATGTTCTATAAAAAAAAAAAAACAATTTTCAACTAAAATTAAGAATCTTCAACCAAAAAGTGAATTTTTAACATATTAATGCAACTTTCAACCAAGTAGTTAATTCCTCAACCAAAACAGATAAGTTTTAAAACAAAAGGTTGCATTTTTGACCAAAAAAGATTATATTTCTATCAAAAAAAAGAGATGAATTTTCAAACTAAAAATACGAATTTCCTACAGAACAGTTGAATTTTCAACCAAAAAATATCATCTTTCAAATAAAAAGTGTATTTTTAACCAAATAGTTGAATTTACAACCCATAAAGATAAATTTTCAACCAAGAAGATTAAATTTCTACCAAAAAAGACAAATTTTCAACAAATTACATCAATTTTCAACTAAAATTTTTAATCTTCAACCAAAAAGTGAATTTTTATCAATTTAATTCAACTTTCAACGAAATACTTGAATCCTTAGCCATAACAGATAAATTTTGAAACAAAAAGTTGAATTTTCAATCAAAAAAGATTACGTTTTTACCAAAAAAGAGATGAATTTTTAAGCAAACAAGACGAATTTCCTTCAAAATAGTTGAATTTCAACCCGAAAATATGATCTTTCAACCAAAAAGTTTATTTTGAACAAAATAGTTGAATTTTCAAAAAAAAAGATGAATTCTCAACCATGAAGATTAATTTTCTACCAAAAAAGACAAATTTTCAACAAATTACATGAGTTTTCAACTAAAATTATGAATCTTCAACCGAGGAGTGAATTTTTAACAAATTAATTCTACTTTCAACCAAATAGTTGAATTTTGAACAACAAAAGATGAATTCTCAAACAAGAAGATAACTTTTCCACCAAGAAAGACGAAATTTCATAAAAATACATGAATTTTCCACCAAATAGTTAAATTTTCTACTAAACAAGATCAATTTTCAATAAAAAAGGAAATAGTTAAATTTTTGCTTTTCAAAAAAAAACAAAAAAAAAACGAATTTTCAACAAGATACTAAAATTTGCAACCAATAAAGATAAATTCTCAACGAAAAAGGTAATAGTTGATACTTCAAATAACAATTTAACTTTTAAATCATAAACAGTTGAATTCAACCAAAAAAGACGAATCTTCAACAAAATACATAAATTTCAGCCAAATAGGTGAATTTGAAATAAAAAAATTAATTTTCAAAAAACAGTTCAGTTTTAAACCAAACAGTTCAATCTTCTACAAAAAGAAAAGAATTTTTAACGAAGTAGTTGAATATTTAACCCAGAAAGATGAATTTTCAATAAAAAATATTAGTTTTCTACCAAAAAAGACAAATTTTCAACAAATTACATGAATTTTCAACTAAAATGATGAATCTTCAACCGAAGAGTGAATTTTTAATAAATTAATTCAACTTTCAATCAAGTAGTTGAATCCTGAACCAAAACTGATAAATTTTAAAACAATATGTTGAATTTCCAACCAAAAAAGATTACGTTTCTACCAAAAAAGAGATGAATTTTCAAGCAAAATAGACAAATTTCCTTCAAAATAGTTGAATTTTCAACCCGAAAATATGATCTTTCAAACAAAAAAGTTTATTTTCAACAAAATAGTTGAATTTTCAACAAAAAAAAAAGATGAATTCTCAACTATGCAGATTAATTTTCTATCAAAAAAGACAAATTTTCAACTAAAATTAAGAATCTTTACCCAAAAAGTGAATTTTTAACAAATTAATTTAACTTTCAACCAAGTACTCGAAGATGAGGAATTCTTAAAAAAAGGGAAATAGGGGAAAGACTTTGAAGTCTACATACATAAAAAAGTAGAGGAAATTAGTTTCGTGAGTTAGATCCCCAAGATTCAAGGAGATAGCAAGTAAAATCACTGTACCCAAAGAGTTGAGAATCGAGGATAAAAGAAAAAAATGCCAAGTCTCACCGTCATGGATTTGGCGCAGAGAGAATTGATGACTATCATTCTACATTTTGCCGCGAAATTTTCAGTCGATTCGTTAGTAACTTCAGACTCGTATTGACTCAAACTCTCCTGCAATGTACCAGCAGATTCAATATTCAAAATGACACCAAACTTTTCGAGCATGTCGCGAGTTTGTGTCAAAACTCGTAGCGAAGGTTCTTTGTGACTTCGGAGTAAAGCTGATTCTGGAACAGTCTCATAGAGTTGTTTAGCCACTGTCATGTTAGCTAGCAACATGAACTCTTCGATGAGCCTGAAAAATGCAATGAACAATTATTAAAGTTTGAAAAATTCAATCCTGTAGTGTAGTCCTGAAAGAAAAATTGGTCTTGACTGTACTTTCCATAAACTACGTTATTTCTGGGTAAAAGTTAATTTTTTTTTAAATAAAAAGGCTACTAAAGGCTATTAAACTGTTTTTTTTTTATATTTAAAAATGAAATAGTTTTTGATTGTAGTATCAACCATTACAATTTTCGTTGAGAGTTTATCTTTTTTGGTTGAAAATTCATCTTTTTGGTTGAAAATTAATTAAAATTAAAATTAATGAAAAACTACTATTTTTACCATCTTTAGTTTATATTTTTTGGTTGAAAATTCATCTTTTTGGTTGAAAATTAATTAAAATTAAAATTAATAAAAAACTACTATTTTTACCATCTTTAGTTTATCTTTTTTGGTTGATAATTCATCTTTTTGGTTGAAAATTAATTAAAATTAAAATTAATAAAAAACTACTATTTTTACCATCTTTACTATTTTTGGTTCGGAATTCATCTCGTTTAGTTAAAAATTCTCTGATTTGGTTGAAAATTTAATTAAAATGCAACTATATTCTTAAAAAGTGATCTTTTTATCAAAAATGCAACTACTTTGTTAAAAATGAATTTTTTAGTTGAAGGTTCATCTTTCTGGTTGAGAATTTAACTATTTTGATGAAAATTCGTTTCATGTTTGGTCAAACTTCTATTTTTTTTTTGGTTAAAAATGTAACTATTTGGTTAAAAATTTATCTTTTTTAGTTGAAAATTTCACTTTTTGGTGGGAAATTCATGTATTTTGTTGAAAATTCGTCTTTCTTGATAAAATTTAATCTTCTTGGTCAAAAATGTATCCCGTTTGGTTAAAAATTCAATTGTTTGATTGAAATATCAACTGTTACATGATACGTTTGAAAATTCATCTTTTTTTGTTGAAAATTTAATTATTTTGTTGAAAATGCAACTATATTGTTAAAAAGTCATCTTTTCTACCAAAAATTCTACTACTTTGTTACAAATTAATTTTTTAGTTGAAGTTTCATCTTTCTGGTTGAAAATTTAATTATTTTTATGAAAATTCGTTTCATGTTCGGTCAAAATCTTATTCCATTTTTGTTTAAATGTTTATCTTTTTCAGTTAAAAATTTAACTATTTGGTTAACAATGTATCTTTTTTAGTTGAAAATTTCACTTTTTGGTGGGAAATTCATGT
>JAABKJ010011765.1:0-10672 GCA_011634705.1 Andricus grossulariae
GTTTTGTATTAAAAATTGAAATCTTTTTTGACTGAAATATTAACTATTACATTTTGGTTGAAATATCATCTTCTTCGTTGTAAATTATTTTTTTTACTCAAAATTAATTCATGTATTTTGTTAAAAAAACGTCTTTTTGGTCTCTTTAGTTAAAAGTTTAACTATTTTTTTTAAATTTGTTTTTTTTTCTGTTGAAAATTCAAACTTTGTTAGTTAAATATAAATATTTTTTAGTTGAAAATTCAAATTCATGTTGAAAATTCTTGTAATTTCTTAAAAATTAATCTTTTTTGGTAGAAGTTTAATTTTCTTAGCGCAAAATTATTATCTTTTTTACAATTTAACTCCGTAGTTGAAATTTGAACTGTTTTTCAAACATGTATCTTTCTGGTTTAACATTAATCATTTAAGTTGAAAATTCATCTCTTTGTTTGAAAATCAATCTTTTTAGTTGAAAATCTACCTATTTTTTAAAATTTTTTTTCTTGAAAATTAGTATTTTTCAGTTGAAAATTAATCTTTTTTGCAGAAAACTAAACTTCTTAACGCAAAATTAATTTTTTTGTTGAAAATTCAACTTCTTTGTTGAAAGTTGAACTTCTTTGTTAAAAATGTATTCTTTTGTTTCAAGATCGATCATTTCAAAAAAAAATTCATCTCTGTTTGAAAATTGATCTTTTTAGTTAAAAACTTAACTTGTATTTTGTTGAAAATTCATCTTTTTGCAGAAATTGATACTTCTTAACGCAAAATTAATATATTTGTTAAAAATTCAACTTCTTCGCTGAAAGTTGAACTTCTTTGTTAAAAATGTATTCTTTTGTTTTAAGATTGATCATTTTAAAAAAAATGTATCTCTTTGGTTGAAAATTAAGCTTTTTCGTTAAAAACTTAACTATTTTGTTTAAATTTTTTTTGTTTTTTTTTCTGTTGGAAATTTAAACTTTTTCAGTTAAATATAAATAGATTTTAGTTGAAAATTAATCTTTTATGCAGACAACTAAACTTCTTAACGCAAAATTAATTTTTTTGTTGAAAATTAAACTTCTTTGTTGAAAGTTGAACTTCTTTGTTAAAAATGTATTCTTTGTTAAAAATGTATTCTTTTGTTTTAAGATTGATCATTTCAAAACAAAATTCATCTCTTTGGTTGAAAATTGATCTTTTTAGTTAAAAACTTAACTATTTTGTTTAAATTTTTTTTGTTTTTTTTTCTGTTGGAAATTTAAACTTTTTTAGTTAAATATAAATAGGTTTTAGTTGAAAATTTTGTATTTTCTTAAAAATTAATCTGTTTTTGTAAAAATTAAATTTTCTTAGCCCAAAATTATTATTTTTTTTACAATTTAACTTCTTAGCTGAAAGTTGAACTGTATTGTTAAACATTTATCTTTCTGGTTTAACATTAATCATTCAAGTCGAAAATTTATCTCTTTGTTTAAAAATCAATCTTTTTAGTTGAAAATTTACCTATTTTTTTGAAATTTTTTTTTGTTGAAAATTATTATTTGTCAGTTGAAAATTTAACTATTTTGTTAGAAATGCTTGTATTTTGTTGAAGATTCATCTTTTTTGCAGAAATTCAAACTTCTTAACGCAAAATTAATTTTTTTGTTGAAAATTAAACTTCTTTGTTGAAAGTTGATCTGTTTTGTTAAAAATGCATTCTTTTATTTTAGGATTGATCATTTCAGTTGAGAATTCACCTCTTTGGTTGAAAATTTATCTTTTTAGTTAAAAATTTAACTATTTTTGCAAAAATTAAATTTTCTTAGCCCAAAATTATTATTTTTTTTTACAATTCAACTTCTTAGTTGAAAGTTGAACTGTTTTGTTAAACATTTATTTTTCTGGTTTAACATTAATCATTTAAGTCGAGAATTCATCTCTTTGTTTAAAAGTCAATCTTTTTAGTTGAAAATTTACCTATTTTTTTGAATTTTTTTTTGTTGAAAATTAGTATTTGTTAGTTTAAAATACAACTATTTTGTTAAAAATGCTTGTATTTTGTTAAAAATTCATTTTTTTTTTTGCAAAATTTTAAACTTCATAACGCAAAATTAATTTTTTTGTTAAAAATTCAACTTCTTTGTTGAAAGTTGAACTGCTTGGTTAAAAATGTATTTTTCTGGTTTAACATTAATCATTTGAGTTGATAATTGATCTCTTTGTTTGAAAATCTACCTATTTTTTTGAAATTCATTTTTTTTTTAAATTAGTATTTTTTAGTTGAAAATTCAACTATTTTGTTGAAAATGCTTGTATTTTGTTGAAAATTCATTCTTTTTGCAGAAATTCAAACTTCGTAACGCAAAATTAATTTGTTTGTTAAAAATTCAACTTCTTTTTTGAAAGTTGAACTTCTTGGTTGAAAATGTGTTTTTTTGTTTTAAGATTGATCATTTTAGTTGAAAATTCATCTGTTTGGTTGAAAATGAATCTTTTTAATTGTAACACGGGCCCATAAATTCTTATTTTGTATCAACAATTTGCTTATTTATTTGAAAATTATTCAAAATTTATCAAGTATTAGACCTAATTGATGTAGAACTGAAAATCTGAGTACAGCATTTTATAAAACTCACTCATTTATCCCCTTGTCGGTACTTAAGGACCGAAATTCTGCGCTAATTTGAGAAGATTTCTTCAAACGAACTTTCCTCCCAAAGTACAACTCTTTGAAGCAAAGGATTTCTTCTTCTTGAATAAAGATGAAATTCTGTCATCTCAAAGCGATTATTTTAAGAGGATTTTCCGCTCTCAGGTAATAACATCTACTTTTATGGGGGGTAATGAAATATTAAAGACAGGTTTATATCTTCTTGATTCGAGTGGAATAAATGTAAAGGGAATAATTTATCATACATAAATGCATTATATTTTGTAGCTCACAACCTGTACATAAAAATTAAAATTTATAATCAATAATGATAATTTCCCCTTATTTCCCCTTCCCTAATTTTCCCCTCACTACCTCTACTTCCTCTATCCTCAGTTCCCTACTTTCTCTACTTTCCTTCACCATAATTTCATCTTATTTCCCCTCATTCTTTTACACTCATTTCCTATCACTTCCCCTGCTTCCCCTTCCCTCATTTCCCCTTTCTTTCGCTATTTCCCAGCCGTTAATTTTCCATCACGTCCCCTTCTTTTCCTTGACCTATTTCCCCTACTTCTTCTTCACTGATTTCTTATCACTTCCCCTAATTCCCCAACCTTCATTTCCCCTTTCTTACGCTACTTCTCCGCTCTTTATTTTTCATCACATCTCCTACTTTTCCTTGACCTATTTCCCCTACTTCTTCTTCATTCATTTCCTATCACTTCCCCTACTTTCCCTTCTATTATTTTCCATTACTTACGCTGATTCCCCGCCCTTTATTTTCCATTACTTCCCCTACTTTTCCTTTACTTATTTTCCCTACTTCTTCTTCACTCATATCCTATCACGTCCCCTACTTCCCTGAACCCTCATTTCCCCTTACTTACTCTACTTCCCCTCCTTTTATTTTACATCTCTTCTCCTACTTTTCCTTTACTTATTTCCCCTACTTCTTCTTCACTCATTTCCTATCACTTCCCCTACTTCCCCAACCCTTATTTCCCCTTTCTCTCGCTACTTCACCGCCCATTATTTTCCATCACATCCCCTAATTCTCCTTGACCTATTTCCCCTACTTCTTCTTCACTCACTTCTTATCACTTTCTCTACTTTCCCTTCCATTATTTTCAATTACTTACGGTAATTTCCCGCCCCTTATTTTCCATTACTTCCCCTACTTTTCCTTTACTTATTTTCCCTACTTCTTCTTCACTCATATCCTATCACTTCCCCTAAATCTTCTTCACTTATATCCTATCACTTCCTCTACTTCTTCTTCACTCATATCCTATCACTTCCCCTACATCCCCACCCTCATTTCCTGTTACTTTCGCTACTTCTTCTCTCTTCATTTTCCATCTCTTCCCTTACTTTTCCTTCACTTATTTCCCCTACTTCTCATGCACTTATTTCCTATCACTACCCCTACTTCCCGAGCCCTAATTTCCCCTTTCTTCCGCTACTTCTCCGCCCTTCATATTCCATCACATCCCCTACTTTTCCTCGACCTATTTCCCCTACTTCTTCTTTACTCATTTCCTATCACTTCCCATATTTTCCCTTCTTTCATTTCCCCTCACTTCCGCTAATTCCCCGCCCTTTATTTTCCATCACTTTCCGCATTTTTTCTTTACTCCTTTCCCCTACTTCTTCTTCACTCATGTCCGATCACTTCCTCTACTCCCCCTTCCCTTATTTCCCCTCACTTCGGCTGTTACTTCCCCTTCCTTTATTTTCCATTGCTTCCCCTACTTTTCCTTTACATACTTCCCCTACTTCTTCGCTTATTTTATATCACTTTCCCTCCTTTTTCTTCACTCATTTCCTATCACTTCCCCTACTTCTTCTTCACTCATTTCCTGTCACTTCCCCTACTTTCGCTTCTAGTATTTACCCTTACTTCCGCTTTTTCCCTGACCCTTATTTTACATCACTTCCCCTACTTTCCCTTCCCTTATTTTCCCTTGCTTCCTCCATTGTCCCTTCCCTCATTTCCCCTCACCTTCTCTAATGTTCCACCCATGATTTTCCTCACTTTTCCCTTTCTCGTTTCCTTTGAATTTGTCTGCTTCCGCCCCTTTATTTCTCCTCACTTCCGGTTCTTTTCTTCCCATTATTTTCCATCACTTTCCCTACTCTTTGTTCACTTATTTCCCCTGCTTCTTATTCACTTATTTCCCATCACTTGTCCTGCTCGTGTCTCTCCTTATTTCCCCTCACTTCCACTACTTCTCTGCCCCTTATTTTCCGTCGCTTCCCCTATTCTTTGTTTACTCATTTCCACCACTTCTTCTTTACTCATTTCCCATCACTTTTCCTACTTACGCTACTTTCCCTTCCCTTATTTCCCCTCGCTTCCTCCATTTCATCTTCCCTTATTTCCCCTTACCTCCTCTGATGTTCCACCTATAATTTTCCCTACTTGTCCTTCCCTCATTTCCTTTCACTTTTCCTACTTCCGCTCCCTTTATTTTTTTCACATCCTCTACTTTTTTTTCCTCATTTCCCGGGGCTACGAAACCCTAACAATCAGATATAAGATTTTCGAAATCCTCAAAAAGTAACAAAAATTATTTTTCCAACTTATCAAGAAGGCTGTAATCAAAATTTTTAGTAGATATGGAATATATTTAGGAAATATCATACTACGATTGTTTTATGAAACAAAAATTCAAAAAGATAGATCATTTTTAAAATTATGAATTTTTTTAAAGAGATCCACAAAAGTCCCGGGACGGCTGAATGTTTCCTCAGGTGAGATATTTTTCGGGGCCGTCAAGGTCATTCTTAAAGTAACTTTCAAGGAGGAATTCAATGGTGACCTTTATTTTCATCTTGACGATGACCTTCAAGGTTTTTCCAAGGTCAACTTAAAAAAAATGTTTACCCATTTTTTTACATCGGCAATCGATAGAGCGGAAAAATTTACGTTCAGATATGTACCCAGGTCATACACAAGTACATTGTAACCTTGCAAGAGGATTTCCAATATAAAAAAAGTTGATCTTGAAATGACCTTGAAGCTAATCGTCAAGGTCATGCCTAAGGTCACTCTTGAATACGCCTTGTTAAAGTTAGTAACTTTGCTCGTCACGAAAAAAATTTAGAAGGCTTCTATTCACAGAGGTATGCAGACCTTGTTTAAGTTCAAATTACCTTAGAGTGACCTTCAAGGTTTACAATGTACCTACGTATGACCTGGGAACATATTTGAACGTGAAATTTCACGCTTTGTCGATTGCCGATGTAAAAAAGGGGTTCAAATTTAAAGAAAAAAGTTGACCTTGAACATTTTTTGAAGGTCATCATCAAGATTTTCTGAATGTTTTAGTTTTAAAGAATGTTTAAATTTGACAGTATTGAAATCAACTTATTACATTTTTACCATTTTAAACGGAGAAAGGTCGCAAAATAACCAGCATTTAAGAAAACTTCCAATTAGTAATCAATCACAACATCATAGTTTGAATTTAAAATTGGTCCGTCTATAAATCTTGCCATCCGTCGTACTTTTTTCCAAGGAAGGGAATAACTGAAAATAAGTGGCGGGGAAGAAAGGGAAGTAAGGGTAAATTAGTGGAGGGAATGTAGGGGAAGTAGAGTTAGTAGGGAAAATTAGGGGAAATGCGTGTAGGGGAATAAGGGGAAATGAGGAAATTGAAAGTGGGAGAAGTGAAGGAAAGTGAGGAGAGAAAAATTTGGGGAAGTGGTGGAAATGAGGGTAGTAAAAGTAAGAAGTTATGGGAAATAAAGAGAGGAAAAGTAGGGAAAGTGATTAAATGTTATGGGAGGGACAATAGGGGAAGTGAGGGGAATGAGGGGAGGGATAGTAGACAAAAGTGAGAGGAAATGAGGAGACGTGTAATGAGAAAAATAAGGGCAAATGAACGGAAGGAAAGTGATAGGGAATATGAAAGAAGCGGATTTTTTGGTTATAATCCTCTTTTCCAGTTTTGCGACCATATAAATACATTATTTGCTAAAGAGGTACCAAATTTTCAGGAGATAAATTAACCTCATATTGTAAAAATGTAAAAAAAAAATTATGAGAAATAAGGGAAGGGGAAGTAGGCCATTTGAGGGAAAATGAGGAGGGTGAGAGGGATAATAAAAGAACATAGGAAAAGTGATGGAAAATAAGGTAGCAGTAGGGGAGAAGAAAAATGGATATAGGGGAAGTGGGAGTGAATATGGGAAGGGGGGTCGTGAAGTGGGGGTAATAAGGGGTGAGTAGGTGAATTGAAGAAAAATGAGGGTAGGTGAAATAGGGGAGTAATGGGAAAGGAGTTTAGGGCAAGTAGAAGAAATGAGTGTAGGGAAATTAGAGGAAATGAGGGAAATTCAGGGAAATGAGAAAGAGGAAGTATGGGAAATGAGGAGAAATAAAGGAAGGGGAAGTGTGGAAAGTGAGGGGAAATGAGGATGGTAGTAGGGAAAATAAGAGGAAATAAGGGAAGCGATAGAAAATAAGGTGGAAGTAGGGAAAAAGAAGAAAGAGGGGTGTAGAGGAAGTGGGAGTAAATGCGGAAAGGGAAAGTTCGTGCAGTAGGCAAACTGAGAGGTAAGAAGGGAAAGGAGGGGAAATGAGGAGGGGTGTATTAGGCAAGTAGGAGAAATGAGTGAAGGGAAATTAGGGGAAGTGAGGGAATGTAGGAAAAGTGAGTGAGAGAAAGTAGGGAAAGTGAGGAGAAATAAGAAGAGGGGAAGTAGGGAAAGTAGGATGTAATGAGAGTGGTAGTAGGGGTAATAAGGGGAAATAGGGAAAGCGATGAAAAATAAGGTAGAGGTAGGGAAAAAAAGAAAATGGGGTGTGGAAAAAGTAGGACTAAATTCGTGGAGGGGAAATGGGTGAAGTAGGGGAAATGATAGATAATTAGGAAGGTTTATTAGGGGAAGTGAGGTGTAATGAAGGAAAGTGTTACCTAAAGAAACGAGAAGAGGGGGAAAGTAGAAGAACAGGAAGTGGCGGAAGGCCGAGAGAATGGTTAAGGGAGGTCTCTGGAAGTAGTAGTGAAGAGGGGAATGTGTTGGGAGTAGGGATGGGTGAGTATGAGAGGGAAGGAGTTTGAAAGACTTAACGAACGTCCTAATAGGCTACGAAACTCCGTGTTGTAGGCACGCGGCGCCTACTTAAACTAATTTTTTCAAGGTCATTCTTGAAGTAAATTTCAACGAGGAATTCAATGGTGACCTCTTTTTCATCTTGCCGATGACCTCAAGGTCATTTCAAGGTCAACGTTAAAAAAATGGAAACCCCCTTTATTTGCATCGGCAATCGATAGAGCGGAAACTTTACGTTCAAATATGTACCCAGGTCATACATAGGTACATTGTAACCTTGAAGGTCACTCTGAGGTCATTTTAACTTAAACAGGGTCTGCATACCTCTGGGAATAGAAGCTTTTCAAAATTTTTTCGTGACAAGCAAAGTTACTAGCTTGACCAAGGCGCATTCAGTAGTGACTTCAAGCATGCCCTTGAATATGACCTTCAAGGTCATTTCAAGGTAAACCTAAAAAAATGGAACGCCCCTCTATTTACATCGGCAAACGATAAAGTGGAAAATTTTACTTTCATGTACCCAGGTCATATATAGATGCATGGTAACCTTGAAGGTTACTCTAAGGTCATTTAAAATAAAACAAGGTCTGAATACTTCTGGGAATAGAATCTTTTCAAAGTTTTTTCGTAAAGATTAAAGTTACTAACTTTAACAAGGCGTATTCAGTAGTGACCCTAAGTTTGACCTTGAAGATGACCTTCAAGGTCATTTCCAGATAATAATTATTTATTATCGAAAATTCGTTCTCTTTAGGAGCATAAAATCGAAATATTTCTTCCTGGTGGTAAACGAATCACGAGATATTCGATCTGCGGATTCCTCTGGGTATTCGGGTTAATGAAAACCTTGATTGAGAATAGTATTGACAAAAATCGATCAGCCACCCCAATCGAAGCACAAGAGAGGGTGTTTCGACACTAATCACTGGACCACGACGAATGAAAGCGGATTTTTTGTTATAATCCTCTTTACTAGTCTTGCGTAAATAGAAATTTATTATTTGCTGAGATACCAAATTTTGAGTAGATAAATTAAATTTTTAAAGGAATCTATATTATCATTGGAGAGTAACAGCAAAATTTTAACGTCTTTTTTCAGTCTAGATGGAGTTATGAATTAAAAATCATTTTTAATTAATTTAAAAAATATATATATCCTCTCCGCTGGGATTTGAACCGCAGATCTTCTGATTTTCGGCCAGGTGCTTTTCTTTTGAAATGAGAAGTTCTGCGGTTCGAATCCCAGTGGAGCGAAAGGAGAAGATCTTTTTTTCTATAATTTTCTATAATTTTATAAATGAAAACAATATTTCTAATGATGTGATTTAGATTAAAAAACATTATATTTATTGACGAAATTTTACAACTTACAAAAATTTATTTTGACAATGTTCCTTGTACTTGATTTCTTCTTCCAAATTAAATGTTACTATAACTGATGTTAAACAATTTGTTTTTAAAGAAAACATTTTTTTTAACCAAAAATTATATTTGAAGATTAGTTATAATTCTTTTTAAAAACGAAAACACAACTATGACTTTCAAATTTTCGAAATAAAAATTTATTTCAAATTTTAGGTGCGGTGAGCCAAAAAAAGTTATTTTTTCAATTCTGACTCCAATTTTGATTTTTTTTGAACAAATTTGAAGGCACGCTACATCACGCTTGTGTATATTCTTATCACAGATTATTTTTTATTTCCAAGTTAAAAAGTTTCATCTATTTTTTCAATAATTATTATTAGTAGTTTTAACCATTTTCAGTTGCTTTCGCCATTTTCATTTGTTTAAACAATTCTTTTTTCACATTTTATCTCAAATTGTCGGTACCGTCGCAATGAGATGATTAAATTAGAAAATATTAAAGATCAGAAAGGTTGTTTAAATTTTGTTGCCAATTGTTTAAATAACTTTTTATTGTTCAACTGTAACTTTTGACTAAAATAATTTTTTATTATTTAAATGTAACTTTTTACTAAAAGAATGCAGAAAAGTGCAGTTTTTTGCAAATTTTTTACCAATCTTATTAGCTCATTTTATGCTGACACTTTTTATCACCTACGAATAATTTTTCAAACAATTTTTATTTGTTTAAGCAATTTTTTCAGGCAAAATATAAAAAATGACACCTTCTAGAAGTAACTTTAACTCTTTTATTTAAATCAAAAATGAACACGAACAATTAATTAATTAATTTATTAATTGTTTCTTGTCATGAGAAGAAAGTTAAAATTTTGTCTATTTTTCGAAAAAAATATAAATTGTTTAAACAACTATAGGTAAGTAATAAAAATGTCAAAATAAGAGGAGCTAATGAAATTTTTTGAAAAAAATTATGAAAATACACTCTTCTGCTTTATTTAATTCAAAATTTGCATTTCAAAAATGAAAAATTGTTAAAACAATTAAAAATAAAATAAATCGACCGATCTGATGTTTTATGCTGCCGAATTAGTTTTTATCATTGTGAAGATACCGATTTTTTTTATGAAAGAAAAAAAATTATTGTTCAAACAATTGATAATTAACTTTAAAAATATATGACACTTGTTTATTTGGCCATTGTATTCCAAAAGAAATTTGAAAAATTTTTTTCCACTCTGGCCCTGTCATATGCACATGCTAATGATAATAAATTAATTAAAGAAATCGTAGGTTATTATAGTTAATAAACATTTGTTGGCAAAAAAATTTCTTAATTTAAATTAAGGTGCACTTTATAAATTGACTTTTAAACTCCTGAAAATTGAACTCAGATAATCAGCTGTCTCTAGAGAAATAAAGATAAAACCTCAAGGCTTCTTCCATTTTTCATCATTTATGAAGATGGATTGTCACCAGCATTTTTCCTCATTTCTCTTCATAAATCAAATTACTATTGACTTCCTTTACACTAATATTAATAATCATCCAAAATTCCTCCACTGTCTCCTATTTCGATTATACTATATTATTATATTTTTTTATTCTATTATTATTATATTATTTATAATATATATACATATATAT
>JAABKJ010011766.1:0-10671 GCA_011634705.1 Andricus grossulariae
GTTGCGTCGGGATTGGTTGCTTTAAGGAACCATGATCGTAGCTTCCGGAGCCTAAAACTTCTCTCATAAAAAAAATATGTGGGCGTCCACATGAAAAGGGCCCTCATGATTGGTTCTACTTTAGGATATATTCGCGTTTTTCTAAGTTGAGGTCAAAATTACTATTTTTGGGTTTGAGTGGGGGAGGATACTGAGATCTATAGTGATTTAATTGGGGCTATACTTATATCCAGATAGTGACTCATTTTTCAACTCAAAAGGTTAATTTTGGGCCTAAAATACCTGGAATTCATCCAGGTATATGTCCCTATTCGTAACTTCACACCAGCCACAAGAGCCCTTATCATGCGGAAACGGCTTAATGATATAATATTTCTTTTTACTGATTTGTATGTCCTAATTTTGAAAACACAACATAAAGTTTTTTTTTTTACTTTTATTTTTAAAAACATTCAAAAAATTATGATGGGGTTCAAACTAAAAAGGTCTTGCACAACAGAGTAGAATTGTATAATAATTAATAAATAATTATTATATCTCTTGAGGAATACCATTAGTTCATAGCTTAAACATTATTCTTGATTGTCATAAAATTTTTTGAAATGATATAATTTCCGAATACTTTCTTTTATCATATATTTATTAAAATTTTAAACAGAAATATGTAAATTGATTTATCTTCGTTATCACGATTAATAAAAAATATTATATTTTCGAAAATTTTAAATGCGATTCTCGGGTTTTCACAGTTTAATTTTAATTCACGGCTTTTTTCGGTTTTACAAACTTTTACATAGGCATGAAAGACGAATTAATGAATTTGGTCGTTTGCTTAGCACTTGCGGGCTCTGAAAAATAAGCTTTGAAGCGTTTGGGGCCAATTGTTGATCCCTTAGGCGTATTTAGATCAATTTTCATCATCCAATTGAGCTACGTTCTTGAAAAAATAGCAATAATATATGCGAGTGTCAATTCGGCAATTAATGCGCAGTGAGTGTCGGATAATCGTGCGCAGCTGCGCATGGCCGTGTTGATCGTTGTCGTTGGCGGGGCAACGTAAGATGTTTCATATTTCCGACCTGTTGCGAATTAAAAAGTAAATTAGTTATCGCTTTTACGGATATTGATCAGATAACGTCTTCTTATCGTCAATTAAGAAGAAAACGTAAGTTGAGAATGCCCCGAAATTCCGAAAAAATGCTTTTATCCTACTTAACCAAAAAATTGTGAAATAGAATATTTCATGTGCAAATACTCTCAGTGTTAAAAAAAGTAGCTATATCCGGTTAATCGATTTTGCTGCAACTTCCTTTATTTTCTCATTACTTTTCGAATTTACAGGAGCAGCCACTTGAAATTCAAGAATACATGCAACTTTCATGGAAATTGTATTAGATTTATTGAAATATTCATTGAAAAGATTCAGAATATAAATATATATGAAATTCAGTTGAAAAAGTAATCGCAAATAAGAAAACCGCAACTTTCTTCTGAATGTTCCATAACGCGCATTATTATACACCCTTGCGCATTATAACCTTACTCTGCGCACTATTCCACGCCTTGACACGGCCTATTTACAGCCTTCCCATCATCTTATAACACAATAATTGGTGATAATGATAAGTTGAGGGCATAAGTATTTGTCTCTAGCTTTCAAAAATGTCTTTTAACTAATCAAAACCATCACCAATTATTTTTAATACGAAAAAGAGATTTTTTTAAATCTAAGAACTTTTTTTGTAAATAAAATATCGGGCTGAAACTTTGGAAAATGTATGAGAAGACAATAAACTACGTTTACGTACTTATTGTACTTATGAATATTGTAAGTCTTTCAAATACGACACAAGAACCTAACCTATGAGCATTTTCACAAACATTCTTTTTTTGTTATACTGTGCCAACGCATTGTACGATCTGAATACTTATTATACCGTTATCATAATTCAGAATCGAAACAATATAGTTCATCAGCTTCTATGCGTGGAACCACTTTTAATGAATGATGTTAAATTATAACTCTCCTGAATGCGAGTTTCATATTTTGCCCTAGAGAATAATATGGGAATGGGCTAAAAAAATTTATAATTTGTATTGTCAGCCAAACATTTCAATTTCCAAGTCTCAGAAGATGATTTTTTTTGACGGCAGGTAAATTTTCAAGCCGAAAAGTTGAATTTTCGACAAAAAAGTTCATCCTCAGCCAAACGAAATGAATTTTAAACTAAGAAATATGACTTGTCTGCCATAAAAGGTGAACTTTCAATGCAAAAGAACGAATTTTTTACAAGGCAGTTGAATTTTCAAACAGCTAAGATGAATTTAACAAAATAGTTGAAGTTTCAACAAAATATTTGAAGTTTTTACCGTAAGACAAATTTTCAGTAAATTCATAAATTTGTGACCAAAGAGTTAAATTTTCAACTAAAAGAGTGGTTTAAAACCAACAATAAAATAGTTAAATTTTCGCATAAAAAAACTAGTTTTCAACGATACAAAAATGAATGATTAACCAGTTGGATTCAACGAAAAAGGACGAATATTGAACAAATTAGTTGTGATAGAATCCATGTCAAATCAAGCAGATTGTTCTCGTCAAGTCACAGAATCTCAAGGAGATAAAACATTCTTTTTTTCAGAGAAAACTAGACAATACGTATTATTCCGATTTCCAAAACTACCCCTATAACAGCACATTTAAAGAACGCCGTCTACGGTGCCTTCAACTAAAACCTCAATAAAAAAATAAAAATCACAAGACACGCATTTTAAGAACTGTATTTGATGCCCTTGTAGCTACAGAAATATTCAGCAACCCTCAAGAGATACCCCTACCTCATTTAACGAACCACGTTTAGATTGCCTTCATCATAACTCGCAAACAAAAATTTCAATTGATAGTAATCACAAGACACGCATTTCCAAGACAGTATTGAATATTCTCATAACCACAGAAATATCCAATAACCCGCAAGAACTACCCCTACCACATTTAACGAACCTCGTCTCGACTGCCTTCATTTTAAATCACCAAAAAGATTTTTAATCGATAATCATCACAAGACGCGCATTTCCAAAACAGTATTGAATATTCTCATAACCACAGAAATATCCAATAACCCTCAGGAACTACCCCTACCACATTTAACGAACCCCGTCTCGACTGCATTTATCTGAAATCGCCAAAAAAAATTTTAATTGATCATAATCACAAGATGCGCATTTTTAAGACTGTATTAAATATCCATATAACCACAGAAATATCCAGCAACCTTCATGAACTACCCCTACCACATTTAACGAACCCCGTCTCGACTGCATTTATCTAAAATAGTAGGGGTAGTTCTTGAAAGTTGCTCGATATTTTTGTGGTTATGAGGATATTTAATACAGTCTTGGAAATGCGTGACTTGTGATTATTATTAATTTGATTTTTTTTTTTGCGATTTTAGATGAAGGCAGTCGAGACGAGGTTCGTTAAATGTGGTAGGGGTAGTTCTTGAGGGTTGCTCGATATTTCTGTGATTATAAGGATATTTAATACAGTCTCAGAAATGCGTGCCTTGTGATTATTATTAATTAGAATTTTTTTTTGCGATTTTAGATGAAAGCAGTCGAGACGTGGTTCGTTAAATGTGGTAGAAGTAATTCTTGAGGGCTGCTCGATATTTCTGTGATTATAAGGATATTTACTTTTGTAGTTCTTGAGGGTTGCTCGATACTTCTGTGATTATAAGGATAATTAATACCGTCTTAAAAATGCGCATCTTATGATTATGATCAATTTAAAATTTTCTTGGCGATTTTAGATGAAGGCAGTCGAGATGTGGCTCGTTAAATGTGGTAGGGCTAGTTCTTGAGGGTTGTTGGATATTTCTGTTATTATAAGGATATTAATTACAGTTTTGGAAATGCTAGTCTTGTGATTATTATCAATTCAAAAATCTTTTGGCTATTTTAGATGAAGGCAGTCGAGACGTGGTTCATTAAATGTGGTAGAGGTAGTTCTTGAGGGTTGCTCGATATTTCTGTGATCAAAAGGATAGTTAATATAGTCTTGGAAATGCGTGTTTTGTGACTATTATCAATTTAAATTTTTTTGCGATTTTAGATGAAGGCAGTCGAGAAGTGGTTCATCAAATGTGGTAGGGGTAGTTCATTTGGGTTGCTCGATATTTCTGTGATTATAAGGATATTTAATACAGTCTTGGACATGCTTGCCTTGTGATTATTATTAATTTGAATTTTTTGCGATTTTCGATGAAGGCAGTCGAGACGTGGTTTGTTAAATATGGTAGAGGTAGTTCTTGAGGGTTGCTCGATATTTCTGTTCATATAAGGATATTTAATACAGTCTTAAAAATGCGCATCTTGTGATTATGGCCAATTAAAAATTTTCTTGGCGATTTTAGATGAAGTCAGTCGAGACGTGGTTTGTTAAATGTGGTAGGGATAGTTCATGAAGTTTGCTGGATATTTGTGTTATTATAAGGATTTTGATTACAGTCTTGGAAATTCGCGTCTTGTGATTATTATCAATTCAAACATCTTTTGGCTATTTTAGAGGAAGACAGTCAAGACGGGGTTCGTTAAATGTGGTAGGGGTAGTTCTTAAGGGTTGTGAATTATTTCTGTTGTTATAAGGATATTTAATACAGTTTTGGAAATGCGCCTCTTGTGATTATTATCGATTGAAAATATTTTTGGTGATTTAAAATGAAGGCAGTCGAGACGGGGTTCGTTAAATGTGGTAGGGGTAGTTCTTGCGGGTTATTGGATATTTCTGTGGTTATCAGGATATTCAATACAGTCTTGGAAATGCGCTTTTCGTAATTATTATAAATTTAAAAATCTTTTGGCGATTTTAGGTGAAGGCAGTCGAGACGTGGTTCGATAAATGTGGTAGGGGTAGTTCATGAATTTTGCTGTATATTTCTGTGGTTATAAGGATATTTAATACGGTCTCGGAAATGCGTGCCTTGTGATTATTATTAATTTGAATTTTTTTGGCGATTTTAGATGAAGGCAGTCGAGACGTGGTTCGTTAAATGTGGTAGGGGTAGTTCTTGAGGGTTGCTCGATATTTCTGTGACAATAAGGATATTTAATACAGTCTCGGAAATGCGTGCCCTGTGATTATTATTAATTTGAATTTTTTTGCGATTTTAGATGAAGGCAGTCAAGACGTGGATCGTTAAATGTGGCAGAGGTAGTTCTTGTGGGTTGCTCGATATTTCTGTGATCAAAAGGATAGTTAATATAGTCTTGGAAATGCGTGTTTTGTGATTATTATCAATTTCATTTTTTTTGCGATTTTAGATGAAGGCAGTCGAGAAGTGGTTCATCAAATTTGGTAGGGGTAGTTCTTTTGGGTTGCTCGATATTTCTATGATTATAAGGATATTTAATACAGTCTTGGACATGCTTGCCTTGTGATTATTATTAATTTGAATTTTTTTTGCGATTTTAGATGAAGGCAGTCGAGACGTGGTCTGTTAAATATGGTAGAGGTATTTCTTGAGGGTTGCTCGATATTTCTGTTTATATAAGGATATTTAATACAGTCTTAAAAATGCGCATCTTGTGATTATGGCCAATTAAAAGTTTTCTTGGCGATTTTAGATAAAGGCAGTCGAGATGTGGTTTCGTTAAATGTGGTAGGGGTAGTTCTTGGGGGTTGTGAATTATTTCTGTGGTTATAAGGATATTTAATACAGTTTTGGAACTGCGCGTCTTGTGATTATTATCCATTAACAGTTTTTTTGGTGATTTAAAATGAAGGCAGTCGAGACGGGGTTCGTTAAATGTGGTAGGGTTAGTTCTTGCGGTGGTTATCAGGATATTTAAACAGTCTAGGAAATGCGCTTCTTGTGATTATTATAAATTTAAAAATCTTTTGGCGATTCTAGATGAAGGCAGTCGAGACGGGGTTCGTTAAATGTGGTAGGGGTAGTTCTTGAGGGTTGTGGATTATTTCTGTGGTTATAGGGATATTTATTACAGTTTTGAAAATGCGCGTCTTGTGATTAATATCAATTAAAAATTTTTTTGGTGATTTAAAATGAAGGAAGTAAGACGGGGTTCGTTAAATGTGGTAATGTGGTAGGGGTAGTTCTTGCGGGTTGTTGGATATTTCTGTGGTTATCAGGATATTTGATACAGTCTTGGAAATGCGCTTCCTGTGATAATTATAAATTTAAAAATCTTTTGGCGATTTTAGATGAAGGCAGTCGAGACGGGGTTCGTTAAATGTGGTAGAGGTAGTTCTTGAGGGTTGTGAATCATTTCTGTGGTTATAAGGATATTTAATACAGCCTTGGAAATGCGTGTCTTGTGATTATTATCAATTAAGAATTTTTTGCGATTTTAGGTGAAGGCAGTCGAGACGTGGTTCGTTAAATGTGGTAGAGGTAGTTCTTGAGGGCTGCTCGATAATTCTGTGATTATAAGGATATTTAATACAGTCTTGGAAATGCGTGCCTTGTGATTATTATCAACTTGAATTTTGTTTTGCGATTTTATATGAAGGCAGTCGAGACGTGGTTTCGTTAAATGTGGTAGAGGTAGTTCTTGAGGGTTGCTCAATATTTCTGTGATTATAAGGATATTTAATACAGTCTTGGCAATGCGTGCCTTGTGATTATTATCAACTTGAATTTTGTTTTGCGATTTTAGATGAAGGCAGTCGAGACGTGGTTCGTTAAATGTGGTAGAGGTAGTTCTTGAGGGTTGCTCGATATTTCTGTGATTATAAGGATATTTAATACAGTCTTGGAAATACGTGCCTTGTGATTATTATTAATTTGAAATTTTTTTTGCGATTTTAGATGAAGGCAATCGAGACGTGGTTCGCTAAATGTGGTAGGAGTAGTTCTTGAGGGTTGCTCGATATTTCTGTAATTATAAGGATATTTAATACAGTCTCGGAAATGCGTGCCTTGTGATTATGGCCAATTAAAAATTTTCTTGGCGATTTTAGATGAAGGCAGTCGAGACGTGGTTCGTTGAATGTGGTAGAGGTAGTTCTTGATGGTTGCTCGATATTTCTGTGATTATAAGGATATTTAATACAGTCTCGGAAATGCGTGCCTTGTGATTATTATTAATTTGAATTTTTTTTGCGATTTTAGATGAAGGCAGTCGAGACGTGGTTCATTAAATGTGGTAGGGGTAGTTCTTGAGGGTTGATCGATATTTCTGTGATTAAAAGGATATTTAATACAAGCTTGGAAATGCGTGCCTTGTGATTATTATTAATTTGAATTTTTTGCGATTTTAGATGAAGGCAGTCGAGACGTGGTTAGTTAAATGTGGTAGAGGTAGTTCTTGAGGGTTGCTCGATACTTCTGTGATTATAAGGATATTTAATACAGTCTTGGCAATGCGTTCCTTGTGATTATTAATAATTTATCAAATATTTCAAATATTTTTCAAGATTTAGAAAAAAAAATTGAAAATGTCTCAATGATTTTATGAATATTTTGTAGATTTTACAACTATTTTCAAGATTTTTCAGGAAAAAACAAATTAGATAGATTTTAACATATTTCAATGATTTCATAAAGATTCTTAATACTTAAAAATTTTTTTAATCTTTCGTAAAATTGGCAGATATTTCCAATTTTTTCAATCATCATCATTCATTTAACCAGGTAATTTCAAACGTTGAAAGAGAGTAAATATTTGAAAATATTTCGAGGGTTTAAAAGATCTTAAGATATTTTAAAGATTTTTCAAGATTTACAAAACAATCACAAAGATTTCAAAATATCTCGTTGGTTTTATAAAGATTTTGAAGATTTAGAAAATATTTTAAATATTTTAAGTGATTTTGGTGATTTGACAGATTTCAATGATTTTCTGATATTTCTAAAAGTTTGTAAGATTTCTCAGACATTTCAAAGATTAGAAAAAAATTTGAAATATTTCAATGATGATTTTCAAAAATATTTCAAACATTTGATCAGATTTTTCCAGATAGAAAAAATCACAAAAATTTCGAAATGTTTCAATAATTTCATAGAGGTTTTCTATTTTTCGCAAAAAATTTCAAACCTTTCCAAAAATCTTCAAAAATTTGGAAAAAATTCCTAAGCATTTCATATTTATTCAATGATTACATTAAGATTATACATTATATAAAAAATTTGATATGTTTCAAAAAGTTCGAAAAGATTTCGAAAAATCACAAATGATGAAAATTGAGTGAAAAAAAACTTACCAGTTGGTTCATTTGTGGGATTCCAAAAGTCATCGCCTAACATTGATGAAACGTCGTCCCAGACATCGTCATGAACCTCACGCGAGTAGTCCCTTCCTTGATTTTCATCTTCATGATCATCATTGTCACCGTTCAAATCATGGAACACCTCCCCCTCGTACACAATCTCTCTTTCTTCCACATTTGCCTCATCTGCCATATCAGCGTTCACAGGGATTAACTCAGCGTCAGAATTATCCTCACTGAGGTCAGGAGAGTAGTCCTGATGGGTTGCTATAGGCGGGACCTCGTTTTGAGTATAGTGAATGGGCATCGCGATTACTTCGTTGAACACTATAATAAAAACAAAAGAAATGATAATAAATTCACCTAATATCGCGAACAACTAGTATACACATATACACACAGAGGTACACACAAACACACACCATAGTTCACACGCGCAATATATAATAATAAAAGCACTTACTAAAATTTTGGTAAATGACGTTCGCGAATTGTCCACTTTTTTGCACATAATTTTGATACGCAAGCTCTAATGAATTGCTAGAAGCTAACAATTGAGATATACGAAATATCTTCTAGGTATTACACATATGCAGAATATTCTGCATATGCCACGAACACTCTTCCGGTGTCAATCGACCATTAATCTCGATTAGAGGGCGAATGAATTTCTTCTACAAGAACCATTTTTACAAACGAGGTTTTCCCGAAACTTTTGAAAATAAACGTAGATCAAGAGTTTGAACCAAAACTGAGACGAGAGGGCTAGAAGGTGACTACTTAAAACCAGTCGATATTCACCCCCTCCACATGCACAGATTGTACTGCACCGCCCCCATATTTTGAAAACTTGTCCATTGCATCTCAGGCACCGGCTAAAGAGCTGTAAATTCGTAGGACAATGAGTCTCCAGTAATTGGCTTACTACAGTATCTCTGCGTAAAGGCTACCTGCCGACTCTTTGAAACTCATTCACGGACACCCTTTACGACGTGGTCATGATTTTCATGGAAATTTTTTTATGTGTTGCTTGTCCTCAGAAAAACAGTTGTTTTGATTTTACAGGGTTCCTACGCTACAGAATAATCTGAAGTTACCAATGCTACGAGGTCTAATTTATGACCCCCACAAAATTCGACTCTTTCGCTGGTACGACTCTAAAAAATAGTCTGCTTAAGTCTACATTTTGGTGTGTAGATGAATGGTCACTGCAGGTGCTTCCGCTTTTCACAATAGAAGACTTAGAATACAATTCTGTTAAAGATCCGTTTTTTTCTTATTGCGTTAAATGAGTAACCCTACTAAGATTTCGAAATCGATGTATTGTAACTTGTTTCACAAAAGATCATACATTCGTTTCCAGTGATCATTTCCCATTTCCAATGAAAAAAACTCGTATCCTGTTATTTCATTTTCAGACGGAAAAATCTTTGAGAACCTTTTCATGGTGACGTTCAATAGACCGTTTTTTTAAAATTTTTTGTTAAATTTTTCGGAAATTGAAATAATAATTTCAATTTCCGAAAAATTTACCACAATGGTTTTTTAGCTTCAATAGCGGTAAGGTACTGAAAATCTTATATCTTGTCACTATGTTTTTTGGAAATCTTTTTCACAATTGTTCACTGATCTTTTCTATAACCATCTACGTAATTTATAGCTTTCCATTACAATTGGCTAGTGTCTGAAAGCATGTGCTTTTGTTATCTAACTTCTTTGCACAGGGTACTTTTGTATAATTTTTTGGGAAATGGAAATTTTCTTGTAATTGTTACAAGAAACAAATTTTTTTGTTAAATTCGTAGAAAAACAAATTCTACATCTTGATTTATGACATGCAGGTCTTCTTTTGTGTAAATCACAGTAAATAAATTCTTTTGTATGATTTCGAACTCACACGTGCTCTTTTGTCTAATTGTCTGAAAATACACATTGTTTTTTGTGATTTATGAGATGCAGGTGGTCCATGGTGAAAATCACACGACTTATCGATCCTTTTGTGTAATTTACACTGTACACATATTTTCTCTATGTGATTTACGATATGTAGGTGTTCTTTTGTGTAAATTACGTGACATATGGATTCTTTTGTGTAATTTACATATATCACGCATTCCTTTGTGTAATTTCCATGACATATAGATTCTTTTGTGTAATTTATAGGATACACGTGTCCTTTTGTGCAATTTTCGGAAAAATTAAGATTATTCTGTGTGATTTACGATATGCAGGTGTTCTTTTGTGTAAATTACATGACGTATGGATTCCTTTGTGTAATTTACATAAATCACTACTGATGGGCCCAAGTGGAGAGCCACACAAAACAATTTTGTGAGGCTCTCCACGTGGGGTGATCGCTAGAGTGATTGATCAGCAGCCTGGGTCGGAGCAGTGTTGCGGAATGAACGTGTTATTTAAATAAGTAACACGAGAATTCTAGA
>JAABKJ010011767.1:0-10671 GCA_011634705.1 Andricus grossulariae
ACAGATCAATTAAAACGGCAATAAAAGCGTACTTGGAAAAAGATCATAAATTATGGGATGAAAATTTAGATGATTTGCAATTTGTGTTAAATACGAGTAAACATTCTTCAACATGTTTCACACCAGCTTGTTAAATTTAGGCAGAGAACTCCAACCAATTCAAGCATTGAATAAAGATTTGGATGGTAAAAGCGAAATTGAATTTAAAGAGTCCGAAGAATGGGCGAATAGAATGCGAAAATTAAAAGTAATTAGAGAAGAAGTAGTTAAAAATTTAGATACTGCGAACGAAACACAATCTACATATTATAATCTCAGACGTAGACCGATAAGTTTCGAAATTGGCGAACAAATTCTAAAAAGCGATAAAACATCAAATAAGGGGGAAGGAATAGCGAAAAAATTGAATAAAAATTTCGAAGGACCATTTTTTATTAGAGCAAAGATGTCACCAACAATTTACGAAATAAGAACAAAGAATGGAAAATCACTAGGTACTAGGAATTTTAAATATATTTAAAAATTTAATATTCAAAAATTGGTTTGAATTTGAATTTTTCTCTTGAATGGCATATATGTAAATAATTTGAATTTTTATACCACTGATACCGACAAAAGTGACAGAAACACTTACACCTACATGCACAAAGACAAGAAAAACAGGAAAAACGTTTAATTGCAGCAAAATGGACCCATGATGTAACGCCAGATGCAAGGATTGCCGTGCAGTACTGATAGGGGAAAAAGCCCTATTAACGCACAAGTTCAAGGAATGGTGGGAGCTCGGACAACCTACACCAATGAGTCGGAAGAAAATAAAAGGAGAAGAAGGGAAGAGGAAGATAAAATAAAAAAGGGAACAATAGAAAAGAAAAATCAGGAAGAAATTTAAAAAATCAGGGAAGTGGAATTGAGAAACATAGCAAGAGACAGAGAAGATGGACGGGAAATCGACAACGCAAGGGCAAGATTAGAACAAAAAAGAAATAATGAGAAAGTAAGACAAATAGTAAAGAAAGAAAGATTAAAACAAGGGCTGCTCTCACAAGAAGATTGGGAAGGAATGATTAATTGGAGGAAAGAAGAAGAGGAGACAGCTAAAAGGAACGAAATGAAGAAAAAAATGAAAGAATTTGAGGACAAAATGAAGAAACAAGAAGAGGAACGGAGAGGAAAGAAAAATAATTGAATGAATTAAAAATTCATTTTTGTTTTGTTTTGTTTAGTTTTGATTAAAAATAAATTTTCATTTGTTAAATATTCATCTGGTAAGATGAAAGGAAAATACAAATAATTTGTCTCTAATATGAATTAGTGAAAAATCCACTGTCACAATTTAGTGAAAATAAAATAGTTCTTTTCTTTTTCTACTTAATCACATACACCAAAGAAGAATTTATTCGAAACCCACACAAAAGACAAAAATTAAAATAGATATTTATTTCACACTTGCAATTAGAAATTGAAATATATTAATTACTGTCACATAAATTTAATTGAATGGTACATAAATAACATAAATAGAATAAAGTAAATACAACTATAAGAGGCCAAGATAGAATTTTGATTAAAATTAAGTAGCATTTAGAGATAAGTTACTTTTTAGAAAGAAGAACCAAAGAGAACAAAATAGCGAAAGAAGATGCGAATCTCTGGATAGAAAAAAAAAATAAAATAGAAAATTAATTAAAGAATTGAAAGATTAAAGTTTTGTTTGAGAGGTAGGATTTTTAAATTATGTTACAGAGAGAAAAAGATAGAAGACATCAAGGTGTGGAAATGTTTCGACAAAAACTAAGTACATCAAAGGCGGTTGGGTGGAATTAATAAAAGATTTAAGGAAATTTTAAAAATAATAGTGGAAGAAAATAAACGGACACAGGAACAAGAAGGCGATTCATATGTGCAACTTCACATCACGGAGGAAGAGTCCTTAATTTCATTCGGCGAGAAACTGGATAGGTACGAGGAACTTTTAAAATAATAAATCTCGCTTCAAACAGAGGGGGAGGTTGTAAAAATGTTACAAGAACCCCACAACCGTACTCACAACGACGCCCCATTGTCTCGGGACGGTATCGTCACCTCGACAATACACCACCTACACCAGAACCGGGACTTCACCGCCCGAGTTCACGAGCTTTTTCTCTCGATCTTGGCTTCATCGCTCGGTTCGGGATTGACTCCCTGTAAGTCGGTTAATAAACCCTTTTATATTTAAATCGCTATACATCACTGACTTTACCTTGCTTTTCGACGCTCCAAATCCTTCCCTATCCCTTAATTTGCGAGATCCCTCACAAATTAATTTCTTTTACATCTATATGAAGGCATATAATGATGAATAATTAATTAGAAAAAGAGAGTTTAAAATTTGGTGTTTTAACTTTTTTAAGCTGTGGCTTATGAGGATGGTCTTTTTCATAGACTTTCAATTCTGTGGGTTGAGAGCAATGGTTAAGACTACCGATTGCTGGGCGATAAATTTAGGTATAGATGTAGGTTCGAAACCCCGTAGCATTACAAATTTTATTTAAAATATAATGTTTAAAAATGTAATATATACATTCATTCTAAGCAGGACTATTAATTCTATTTATATCATGTCGTTAGAGTATAGGAATAGTGGGTTTCAAAATCATCCAAAAAATTTATATGAAATTCAAAATATTGAAGTTATAAATAATATTCGGACGATACTCAGTCGTATGATGATGAATATATAAAGCAAATGCGTCTTAAAAACAATTCAATGATTTTTTATAATTTTTAAAATTAACTACGTCATTTTCGTACGCCAGGAGTTTGCCAGTACAGAATCAGTACTGGTGTGCAGTACCGCGGCTGTACCGCACACCAGTACTGTGGAGTATTACAAGTCAGTACTGGCCTAGTACAGACGCCCATTACTAGGGCTTCGGCAATCTGTACTCGGCCAGTACTGGGCCAGTTGTGTATTTCCACCTGGGAACTACCCCAAAAACTTTCTTATACCAAGTTTCAGACAAATATGTCAAAATTTTGCCATTTTCCGCCATTTTCCGCCATATTTAATCCGCCATTTTAAATTTGTAAATTTTGACGCCAAATTCGATATCAACGACCCCAGAAACCTCCTTATACCAAGTTTCAGATAAATTCAACGTAAAATCGAATTTCAGCCACTTTTGGTGGTTCCTGGTCCACTGCGCGCTCCTTTGTTCATATACGTATATTTAAGTTGTATGACAAAAAGTAGCAAAAAGTAGCAGGTTTATCTTAAAGCATAGATTTCACGCAACACATACAGGGAATCACACGCATCAATAGATGAATATAGATGAATATAGAAAAATCGCAAATTTAACAAAAATTAATAAATTTATCAACAAATATAATATATAATTATATTGAAATTTGAATGTCTTTTAACTTTGCACAAATGCCAGTTAAACAGGAATTGTTCAATCAAGAACATTTTTTGCTTTTTGTGTACACACAAAGTGCAGGAAATGCGGTATGAATGACGAGACATCCCTGCATGTATTAGGCCAGTGCTCGGCACTAGAAAGACTCAGGGAACAAACCCTTAGGGCCCATTTCATGAAACCAGAGGAAATTACAACGCAAACAGTGGTTGACATCCGGGGCTTCATCAAGAGGTCTGGAATCCACCAATAGCAGCGAACTGTTAATGGTGTGGCGCAATAGGCTTTATATCCTGAGCCAGAGGGTACATATCTCGGGGCACCGCCCCCTTATAAATAAACGAACAAATGTGTCCAAAAACTGATTTTAATATTTTTATATTTCCTGCGTAAGTTAAACTTTTGGATGAAAACTGTTAAAGGCATTGAGGCCCACGGGTGCCCTGAGGTTAATTTTTGTTTCGAAAGTCTTATCACTTCGGAAATCATTGCAGATCTTGATTCTAAAACATTTTTTACATTCAAACACGCAATGACGGAAATCGCAGATAGTGCTGCTTCTTTTAAGGCTACTATGAAAAAAATTTTTTTTTACAAACTATAATATTTTAGTTTTACAGGAAAATATATGTTTTAGAACACATTTTTATGTTTACATACATTATTACAACATGAATAAGATTGAAGTATTTTTATAATGAATATAACATTTATTTATTTTAATAAGAAGAAAAATGGATTGAAAGAACGTGGCGAGTTTCGTAGAATCCATAACTGTTCAAGTAATTATCAAGCATGGTCCAAAACAGATACTATGTCAAAAAAGACGCCAAGGATTTCAAATGTTGCATACATTATTACATTGACTCTATACCTATATTTAAAATAAATACTAATTTGTTAACAGGATGTTGTAAAAATTGATTTCCCTCTACTATTTGTATGTAGAAATAAGGAAACAAACACATTTTTTTTAAGTGGCCTTAAAAAAACGGCACTATCTGCGATTGCCGTCATTGCGTGTTTGAACGTAAAAAAATTTCTAGAATGAAGATCTGCAATGATTTCCGAAGTGACAAGACTTTCGAAGAAAATTAACCTCAGGGCATCCATTGACCCTTTATTAGAATGGGTTAGCCGTTTCCCATTTTACAGCCGAACGATTGAATATTTTTGTCTAATCTTTTGCATACGTTATCTAAATACTCTTTCTTCTCTCAGAGATATTTTTTTGTCAAACTGTTTCTATTGTGTTTAATACTCGAAAATTAAATTACAATAGCAGTGCCACTTAATGTTAGCTGTCTATAAGTTCCGCTGTAGCGTGTAAAGGTAGGCAAGGTTCCTCTAGTCCATTATTGTTTCCAGCGGCAGGAAGATAAATGTCTACCAGATATGGACAAGCATGGAAATAGAATAGACCCTTTTTTCTAATTCTTCAGCATGCACCTTGTATCCTTAAATTCGATATAATTTTAAATGATCTTTGTCCCCAAAAAATCATTTTTGATAGGTTTTCAAGGATGACATAGAAATCAGTGTACAATAACCTACATGTTAAGCCACTAAACAGCGCGATAGCTTCATCTAATTTCTAAATGAAGACCAAGAACAAAAATGCTTTCAAAAATGAGATTTAAAAATATTTTTTAATTTTAAATTATATACTGTATTCCAAAAATGTTTTAAAATATACCATAATTTTTTCAAATTTTTTCCATCATATCATTATTTAACGTGATCCGATTTAATTAAGTTTGAGTAAATTGAGGTTTTTGGGGTCGCTGAATTCAAATCTAATGCTGGATTTTCTAAATTCAAAATAACGGATCCAATATGGCGGATATGAATTACTAAAAATGTTAGGATCTTGATGAAATGGATAATACTTAGGTTTCTGTGGTCGCTCAATCGAAATCTGCTGTTGGATTTTCAAAATTCAAAATGCTGGATCCAATTTGGCGGACATGAATTAATAAAAATGTTTGGACCTTGATAAGATTGGTGATACTTATGTTTTTGGTGTCAATGAATTGAAATCAGGTGTCGGATTTGCAAACTTCAAAATGTCGGACCAAAATGATCAAAAATGTTTAGAACTTTATCGGATTCTCCATATTTATGTTTTTGAATTTGTTAAATTAAAAACGTAATAAATCCAATGTGACATAGCAAATTTTAAGTAAACAAATTATAAAAATGGTAGTATTATGGTATTTTACAGAGCGAATAGTTCTTAGAAATTGCCAGAGTCGTAATATATATAAAAAAATATAAGCCTAGAGTCAAGAAAATCAATTTTATCAAGGTCCGAACATTTGTAATAATTCATGTCCGCCATATTGAATTTTGAAAATGCAACATCAAATTTAATTTCAAAGGTCTCAAAAACGTAAATATGAACAATCCGATCAGGTTTCAACATTTTTGATAATTTTTGTCCGCCATATTGGATCTACGATTTTGAATTTTTAAAATAGAGCATCAGATTTCGATCCAGCGACCCGAAAAACCTAAGTATCACCAATTTTATCAAGGTCCGAACATTTTTAATAATTCACGTCCGCCATATTGGATCAGCCATTCTGAATTTCAAAAACCCAACATCAGATTTGAAATCAGCGACCCCGGAAACCTATGTACCACCAATTTTATCCATATCCAAACATTTTTACTACTTAATGTCCGCCATATTGGATCCGCCCTTTTGACTTTTGAAAATCCAACTTCACATTTGGATTTCGCGACCTCAAAAACGTTGACACGCAAATGTCACGTGATTTTGAAGTGTTTTTCTCGAAAAAAGTGTTGTCACGATATGTTCTTTTCAGTCGACAAGAACATCACAGCCAAGGAGCATGAAAAGAAAGAGAGGTATAAAGACCTTACAAGCGAGTTGCGACGGTTATACAGTGCCGATCACCCCAGAGTTAGTGGCACTGAAAATAATTTGGATTGAAACACGACGTGGAACCGACAAAGCGCTCACATTGAGTGGACGAATCAACTCAATGATGACTTGCTGGACTGCTACGATCCAGAATTATCCCTGTTAGCAGAAGTTTTATGGCGCGTATACATACTCTGTGGAGCTAGAAACACCCAGAGCAGACGATGAGGAGGAAGCGACATTAAGTCCAACCGTGGAAAGCTGGCACCCTCTGAGAGATGACAGCGAATTCAGGACAAGGAGGATCATTAACAACCAGGTTCCTCCTAAGTCCCACGATCTGACTGACATGGATGCCTCCCTTCGTGATGATATCTCGGAGAAGTCTGCCCTTTGGACCATTAACTGTTCAGTTTATGTTGAGGTGAGAGCTTTGGCTGATTCAAATCGAAGGTTAAAAACCGACGACGGACCAAAAAACCAAGACGCTTGCATCAACTGAACAAGAAGATTAGATGGTCATGACAGAATGCGTCACGTGTTCAGTGAAAGATTGAATATATAACATCTGATAGACCGTTCACGGAAAGGGTTCGAAAGTTCACCAAAGAACTGAGGACCTGCAATCACACACTGAACAAGTCAAAGCTGCTGACAATCAAGCAGCATATTCTTGATAAATACGTGTGTTATCTGATGCAAGGAGAATACAGAAGAAGGAGAGATGTGTGAGGCAGAATCTACAACTTCTCGCTGACCCATCGCGCCTCTTCAGCGATCTCCCTGTTTCTGTCAAAAATGCACCTAAGCCCAACGAGGTAGAGACTTTTTGGAGAGAGGTATACAAGATTCCGAAAAAACCGGAGTTAAAAGAAGAAACTGGTAATATCATCCACTTCAAGGAGTTTCGCGAAAACCTCATAACATTTGAGGAGGAATGTCCATCAATCACTGCCGAAGAAGTGAAAAAAGCACTTAGGGGCACGAAGAACTTCTGATTGAAGAACTTTACTTCTACACACCAACATTTGGCCTGCATATTCATCTCATATTTGAAGTCGAAAGCACCCATTCCACTGTGGCTGATGTTAGGACGCACTATACTTCTACCGAAAAAAGGCAAATTGTCCAACCCAGAGAATTACAGGCCAATAACTTATTTGAAAACGCTGTATAAGACCTTTACATCTGTATTAAACGACAGGATTATTCGAAGAATTGATCCTGTGTGAAGAGAGATTTACGAATAACGTGGCTCAAAAAAAGGTGAAGCAAGGTGAAACTATATTTACTATTTCGTCTGGAAATTATCGTGTGACAACGAACAACGTCACCTTCCAGAGGGGCGTCTTTCAGGGCGACACCATGAGCCCGAGGAAGTATTACTGGCGTTCCTGGGGACCATGAGCTGATGGATTTGAGTGTTATTAAACATCTTGATACTGAAGAGACCAATACATACCTAAGCGTGCCTCAGAGCCGCATTCAGGACATAACATCAGTGAAAGAGTCTCTCCGAAGCAGATACAAGCATCTTCTTCGACATATTTCGTCTTTCAATATGTCGGCGTTGAACAAGGTATCTGCGACTAACATGCTTGTCATTCCGGTTCCACACTACATGTTTGAGGTAGTCCATGGGCAAAGCACGAGCTTGAGACCCTCGATATCACCACGCGTAAGATCATGCATATGCAGAATAGCTTGCATATCAATTCGTCTGCTCCGCGATTATACATCCCACGCCGTCAAGTCGAGGGCGGACTTCTGAATCTCCAATGTCTTCATAACCGAATTTCTCTGGGTACAGCTTACAACGTTGCAAATGGAAGAGATCCTGGAAGAGAAGCCGCGAAGCAGGCGGCCGAAATCTTCTGAATAATTGATATGTATTAGCGGGAAACTCGTTATATAAGGGTTATAGAAATTGTGAAGCAATTAAGTCTTAGTAGGATGGATGAAAGTCGAGGGTAGAAGAATTTCACCGCGTATGAAAGATTTCCACAGTGAACAATAAATTGCTGAATACGAGTATTCTTATATTGCTGATCGTGATATTTGTTATTTTCTAATAAGAGAAGAACTATTGAAACGGGTAAATAATGCAAAAGGTGAAAATTCTTAATATTGCAGAAGGATCAAGGAGTTGAAGGTGGTTGGGAACAGGGAGATTATGGATGACCGAGATTCAAATTCACGGAAGTTTCGTAATAGGAAAAATTGAGAAGGTGAAGGAGAAGAGGATTCTAGGAAATATCTATTTCGCAAACGGGTAGAGTACAAAAGCTCGATTATCTATAGGAATACTCTCAGGATAGGTTTGACACAGGCATTATTTATCAATGTAGTAGAAGAGTGTTTAGTTGCTATTTTGTGTTTAATGATTTGATTGTTTTTCCTCTTCCTCTTTTTCTTCTTCTTCATAGGTCATTGGTTTGCTAAGAAAGTAGCTATCTAAGAGCGGAGAACTACATATTCGTAGTTAAAAAAAGGTAGTACACAAAGTGTGAATTGGCTAGGCACGAGTACTCATTGTTGCTGGAAGAAAGTAATAGTGATATGCAAGTGCTCTACATAAACCGTGCTGGTGGGAAATTAAAGTGCTAGATACTTCATTGGTCCTTCATGCCATCCCAGACTCGGGTTATTGTTGATCTAGATTTAGTGGTTATGATAGGTGATGAGATGGTTTTAGCGATTGATGAGAGCTAGCATTACCGTATCTTCTGCCGGGATGATCAGGTCAGTTATCTAACTATTAGGTGAAGGGGGAAACAACGTTTTGAGAGAAAATAGGCATTTTATTCGACAGATAAACAAAAGAAATTAGCGAAAAGATAACTGAGAAGATCCAAATCCAGGAGAACGGCGAAGGAGATACGTCTGTGTGAGTGCCGATGGGGACGGAAGCATGGGTGAGGATGGTCGGCATCCGTGAAGGCTAAGAGCTTCAGGAAGAAGGAAAATAAGATAGGAGCTTCCTGAGTGAGCAGTGAATACGAGCTGCATATATCAAAAGGAGAATTGAGATTTGAAGGTTGAGATCTGTGATAACTAAAAATTCCAAGAAGCAGAAGTACGTGATGAGAGAGTGATGAACTCGCGGATAATCTTGTCCGACGTGATAAATGTTTTCGACGACTGTAAATCGTTGCTGGTCCTCCATCGGGCGCCTCCCCAGGTTGCGGATAGGGAAACGCCTCCCAGATATGGGTGGAACCGGGGAAATCAAATACCCGGGGCGGACAAAAACCAGATAGGGGAAGGAATCCCGAATTAAAACCAATGATGAGTAGGTATGTTAAAAACAATATACCCCAAGGGAGTAGCAATCTCTCCACTGATTCCGATCGGGTTCCAGCCCCGGTGGTTAGTGCCGGTCCCATGGATTTTGGGGGGGAGGGGCAAACATACTTGGATAGGAGCGTCTGCGAGGAGTTGGGTGGTCCTTTGGACGTGACGGAGGAGGTGGAAGTGTCCGTCAACAAGACGGACATTGCAGAAATGAATGCCAAACTCTCAGAGACGTATGGTCTCTTTGAAGAGTTACGAGAAACCATAAAAGAAATGGTGGATTTTAGCAGCACGAAGAAGAACATGTGGCTGCCAATCAGGGATGAGCTGGAACGAGCGGAGCGACTCGCGGACGAACTGCGCGATCACTCTACGACGACCGAAGGTCTACATAGGGATTTGATCGAGAATTTCGGACGAACTGCCCGAACGAGAGCCATGACCCTGAAGGAGAAGGCCAGCAAGAAAACCGGCGAGATCTGCACTCAGACTGACGAAGCCGTGGCAGCTCACACTCCCCGTGATAGGAAGCCAGGAAGGGAGACCACCCTGAGTCCAATTGAAAAGAGTACTTCCAAGCCGAAGAGCAAAAGGCCGAGGACCCGCCCTGCTGCAGTGACGATCTCAACACCCAAAAAGGACGAGGAAGGGATGCCTATACAGGCAACCCGATCTACCAAGAAGAAGGAGAGAAAGAGGCGAGCTAAACCCGAGGCGGTTATTATAAAACCTGCGGTGGGTATGAGCTACGCAGAGGTCCTCAAGGACCGGAAACGTCAGGTGAAACCTGACACACTTGGTGTTAAAATTAAGGGTGTCAGAGAAACCAGGAACAGCGAGGTCCTTGTGGAAGTAGGACCTACAGCGGACGTCAGTATAAAGCTATGCGCTGCCATGAGAGAAGTCATCGGCAAAGGGGGTAGTGTGAGGGAGCTTGTCCCTCGCACTGAGGTCGAAGTCTTAGACCTCGACACGACAACTGTTGCGGTGGAGGTTGAGGCTGCGGTCAGGAAATGTCTTGGAGCAGAATCGCCTGAACATATAAGAGTCACTCTCACGATATATATATATATATATATA
>JAABKJ010011768.1:0-10671 GCA_011634705.1 Andricus grossulariae
GAAAGCTAGAACATTAAAGAGACTTCAAGAATTGAGTATAGGATTCGGTATCAATCGAGACTCTCTTCTAAACAGTTTCAACATTATTATATACTTTCTGGTTTGCCTCCTGATATTTTCCACAACTTATGTTGGCATATATCCTCCTAGGCGAAAATAAACGAATGTCTGTGCAACAGCTTAATCAGAGATTAGTAGAATTCGATTATGGGTATTCGGAAACAAGACCCTCAATTATTTCACTGCAACACTTAAAGGATGGAGGAAACTTGCAACAAACTGGAATGCAGATTTGGTACCTTAGTATCATTGTGCCTTTTATTCTAGGTCCTTGTATCGATCGTGAAGATAAGTACTGGCAAAATTATTTGATAGCTTTGGAAATAACTTGTCTAGCCTGTGCGTACGAAATATCCTTAACAATGCTTGGGTATCCAGAGAATATCGTAGATGAGTACCTCACTACTTTTCAAACGCTTTATAGTAGACATCTGACACGAAAGCAACACTTTCTAACCCATTATTCTTTACTTTTTCGTAAATTTGGTCCATAAAACAACTTCAATACTTTACGACCGGAGGCTAAACATCAGGTTTTTAAAGATTCTATAAGGGAAACTAAATGCTTTAAAAATCCCTCTCCCTCAATAGCGAAACAACACCAGCTCAATCAATCTTACATACTTGGTTGTTCTATTTTGAAAGCAGATGGACGGGGAACAATTATTACCGAAGCGACTAGGGACTTTCAATTCAGACATATACTTTCTGCCGCAGTTCATAAAGCTATAATAACAGTTAGGTGGGTTATTATTGACGAAGTCAAGTATAAAGCTGAAAAATGCTTTGTTATGACAAACTTTGTCAATACCATGCCCTATTTCTGTTGAAAGCGACGAATTTTAAATGTATACCTTAAAAGATCTATACGTCCATACCGTCTATCAGGCAAACCAAGTCCATGGAAAATTGTATATAACTGTCGAGCGAAGTGTCGGGAATATTCACTAGGTGGGTGCATATTAGTTTGACTGATAATTACTGATGATACTTCAAATTTTTTAAACAATACGAGTCATCCCGGTAAAGCTGAAATAAAACGAAAATTCCAGGAAAATATATTTAAATACGAATAGCTGACACCTTACATTTGATCATTTTATTATTTCCTATATATTCCAGCCTACAGACAGTGAGGCATATACAATTATCTCTTCTATTGTGCTAATCTTTGGAATTCAAATTTGGAATCGTTAAATAGAACTGTTATGAAAATCACTATAATTTACGTGGAAAATTGTATAAGATACATTTATGTGATAGTAGTAAAAATCTAACAGCCGTGTCACATTCTCGTCTCATTTTTGGTAGGACCAGCTGTATTGTCAGTTTTGAGTAGACTGCAAGAAAATTTGAAATGGATATAGATCCACGAAATGTAAGACGAAAAGCTTGCCACACAGAGCACTGCGACTGCGGAGGATATCAACGGTGTCCTGATGACAAACCTTCGTGTTATTATTGCAACTGTCCACCAGCAAAACATCAACGTTTGGGTATGGTATTATTACAAATGTTAACGATACATAAGCATTCTCAATTATATTATCACAAAGAAAAAGATATCAATTTTATAGATTGCTCTTCTTTTATCCCAGGTGAAGTCCAAGCTGAGAATACCGATGTTTTCAATTTGATGACAATACATTCACATGGACTGAATGAAATAGAACCGAAAGCTGTTTAATGTCCTGACGTGAGGACCAATTCTGACAAATCTTCCAACTTTGTGATTATTACTTCACAATTATTGAACGAAATAGAGCAACAGCTAGTTGAGTGTGTTCTCATTTTGAATGATCCTCTCGAACTTGATCCGAAATTTGAACAAGAAGGGACCATGAATCCTGGTCAAGAATTGCCATCTACATCTGCCGGACAACAGTTGCGTTTTGTAATCACTCAACCAAATTTGAACAGGAAGGACACAGTAGGTTGAAAATAACACCTATATCTTGATTTTATGTGAGGTGCAAAAACTTTTTTATAAAGTGCATTACATATATTCTAAATATAAGAATTATGCCAGAAAATATCAGCGTGCTTTCCATCCAAGTGGTAAGATTTCGTTCAGGAGGCCCTAAAAAAACACATCGAGTGCGCTGAGATGCTTCATTCTACTGTTTGCTGTGGAATTATTCGCATTTTTGGGAATTGTATGGCTTAATAAAATATGAGAAGTCAGTCTGAAATCATAGAAACAGCAGAAGAAGCCCTAGCAAGAATGCCGGCCCTGCGAACACAATCAGCATCCTCTAAAATAAGTAGAATTTATAAGGGCGATTTTCAAAAAGTTGACAAGTTTCGGTCCGAGTCATTTTCCACTTTTTCTTAGAATGATAATTTTTTTCCAAAATTATCTCACTGAAGTTCTTATATGAAAGCACAATTTAATATAGTTGAAATATTTCAGATCCAAAGATATCATCTGTGTTGAGTTAAAATAATGAAAATCAAGAGTAAAGTTCAGTATTTTACAGTTGAGGCTTTGAAAAGTCACTGCGCTGAACAAAATTTATTAGTTTTTCTGCTATACTTTTTGACTAAATATTCGTATTTTTCTAATTGGAAATTATTATCAACAATCTTGTTCATTAAATTCCGATTATTGAATAAATCATGTTGGATTGAATACGAGATCGGTATATGAGAACGTCTTGTCGCCATCAAACAATGAATTCTGTTATAAACAATTTAATCTGCAACTATTCATGTTTGGTTTTTAGCTTTGGGCCATAGTTCTTCTTCCCATTGATATTCCATATCTGATATGTTTATAGAATATCTATATTAGCTCACTTTCAAGAAGGTGTAATGGAGAAGGTTATTTTTTCTAGGAAAAACCGTTTAATTGGAACATTTTTCTAATGTTTTGGTTATAAAGAATATAAATTCATTCACTTTTCATGATATCTCAGAATTTATCATCATTCCTGAAGCAGTGTAAATTTGGTTTAACATGAACGATAAGTGTGGTTCAGAGATAAAAACAAAAATTGAATATATTTTGTAAAATTCTTTGTTAAAATGAAAATTGTTCACGCATAGTTATAATACTTTACTAATCATATCGACCCAGTCGTAGGTCTAGCCAATTTTTGGTCGAACTAGAAACAACGATTAAGCACCATAGTAAAGAATTTGTTTATAATAATTGAGTTAAATATTAATAGAATTATTCACGTACTATGAGTGCAGATGCAATAACACTAATCAGAAGTGAGTTTGCTTAATTATGGCAAGCTGAAATAATAAAAGACATAAGGAATTGTTTTATAAGAAACGGAGTTTTCGGGTTTACTTTGAAAACGCAAGAAGCTACAGATTTATCTTCCAAAGAGAAAAAATGCCTAATGTGATTTCCTTAAAGAATATGTACAGGGTTCCTGTAGATCCAGAAAACTTGTACATGAGGGAAAAGTCAGGAATTTTGAAAAAAATCTGGCAAAAGTCATGGAATTCCAATGAAAGGTAAGTTCAATGACTAATTAAGGTCTTTTTTTGATCAATTTCAATCAAATTAACTGTTGTGTTTATTTCCAAATTCTTGTTACTAACAAAACAATCGTGTCTCTCAAGCTGTCGAGTGCAGACGTGCGCCTCCTTGAACAAGTGCAACTCGGTCAGCGGATTCACAACTCTTTCAATTCGATACCCAAGAAGCCCACTCGGGGTTTGCTTACAACGCGATTAGAAACTCTTCAACCACATTCTTCTAAATTCCAAGCACAACATATTCAGTTGTTAAAAATTTCTCGTGAAGGAGAATTGTTTCACTTTGATGACAGATTTCACGACAAAGTCGATGAATTGTACCAAGATGTAAAAAGGGAAATATTTTGATGCCCTTGACGCATTACCTCTGCTTAATACAACAGCTTCTACAGCTAACTTGACACAGCATGTCCTCGCAACATGATCAACTAAGTCGTTGCCCAAAATTGTTCTACCAACATTTTTAGGCGATTATACTCAGTGGTGAAATTTCTCCGATCGATTTACGTTTCTAATCGATAGAAACACCGAAATATCGGATGTCGTAAAACTTCATCATTTGAAGACCAATCTTTCTGGAGAACCTGCACAGTTACTCAAGGACATCTCGGTAACAAATGAGAATTATCAACGAGCTTGGAATCTTCTAAAAAAGCTTCATGAGAACAAAAGAATTCTTATCAATTCTCATTTAGCTCTCTTGTTCTCTTTGAAGCCATTCAAAAACGAAACTGCAGCTAATCTGAAGGGGTTAGTTGATACAGCTGTTGAAAATCTCGAAGCTCTCAGGACACCTGGATGTCTTGTAGATAGTTGGTCTCATTTTCTTTCTTTTTTTTGACTTCTTGCTTAGATGCTCGGACACGACGTGATTGGGAAACGTCACTTGGTGACTCGACGGAATCTCCAACGCATGAATCCTTACGCACTTTTCTTTAAAACAAGGTTCTTGTGTTCTTGTTGTATTAATATGTGTAATATGTACCATACTAATACGTGTATACTAATATGTGTAATAAAAACTAAAATCATTATAATAATACTAATGTGTTCTTCAAAACATTATAGATCCTCAAAGCTGGTTTCGTAGCAGCTGGGAAATCGTCAGATACAAGAACTGAATCATCTAAGCAAAATCAATTAATCTCACGGTAGTGATCCCTCTTCGCTGAGGCTTCTAAAGAATCTCAATTGATTGCTTCAACCATTGCATCGGACGGAACTAAGTGGCGATTCAATCCGCCAGGAGCACCTCATTTTGGAGACAGAACGTTGACCTTTGAAGAAATGGCTACATTCCTTACTCAGTTCGAAGCTTGCCTTAATTCTCGCCCGCTTCAGGCCACGATTAATGACCCTGACGATCTAATGGCTTTGTCTCCAAGACACTTTTTGATCGGCGAGCCGCTAAATCACATCCCAGAGTTGACTCTGCTTGATGTTCCTACAAATCGTCTCTCTCGTTGGCAATTTTTACAGCAAATGAGAATGCATTTTTGGCAACTTTGGACATCAGACTATCTCAAGGAACTGCAACCTCGCTCTAAATGGAGAGAACCATATTCATCTCTTGAGAATGGTGATTTGGTTCTCATTCGTGATGAGAACTTCACATCATATTTATTGTTTATATTTCCAACTTCTTATTCTCATCATGAGACACACTCATTAAAATTGGTGTGTATGTGTGTGGAACCTTTCGCAGCTAGCTTGTGCGAATCAGTCGTCGTCAAACCAATCAAAGGTACGATTGTCTCATCGTTTCGAATTCAAGATACCTTATTATAATTTGTATAAATTAAATCATTAGAGTTCAACTACTTTGAATGAAGACCATTCCCAGTAGAGCGTAATTGTTACTTGTAAATCCATGTATATTACAACATTCAATCCCACCTACAGTTCAAGTGATCACAATGCGTGTTATTAAAATTTTATTTCAAAATTTTAATTTCGTTTTCTCGCGAACGTGATAGCTAATTTGTCTCTTCTCTGCATCAGTGGCGAGCTACTGTTCCCGCATGCACAACACTGCTCCGGACCCTTGTTGGGGGCATTGATTGATGTTTAAGGAAAATCAAAAAATGGCCAGGGGAAAGCTAGACATTTTTTTAAATAAACTTTGCGGCCATCGCGAAGCTCTAACTACCGTTTTAATCTGGTGCAGACGTTGCTCCGTAATCCCATGTAACCTTTTGTAATCTCTTTAAATTAATTGAATAATTTAATTTTCTAATCTCATGTAGTCTCTTGTAATCTTTTAGTACATTATGGGATGGCATTTTTTAAACTTTTCAACGTCTTCCTAAGCTAGCTTAAACGTTGCAATTTGTCCTCATGACTTTTTTCGATTTAACTAAAATAGTATGTTATAAATCACTTTATGATTATACGCGTCGTTTTTTTTTTAAACGTAAAAAATTACATTACGAAGAATGAAATTGAATTTTTGATCTATCACTGGTGAACCAGTAATTTTTTCACTTTGATTGGATGAACCAGTAAGTGACTTTAGTAAAATAGATTTACTGTATATACTGGTGAGGCCAAATGATAGGTTCAACTAGTGATATAGCGTTCTAAATTTCCCGGACATTTCAAAGCCGTTCACGTTGCCGTGACTGTGGCCGTCATTTCAAGACTACTTGAGAATTTACAGAGATCTTTAGAGAATTTTACATTCACTAATATTTTCTTTTCCTTGAAACCTTATAATATGGTTAATTTATTTCCGAGAACTATGAATTGCAATGATGAAAGTTTTATAAAAACAAAACAAATGTTTTGACCCTCAAGAGAAATAAAAAATGGTTGAAATGTATGCCGTAAATGACGTGATGGTCAGTTATCCGGTTTTTGCGAATCACATTATCCGTCAATTCGCTCAAGATAAGAGGGTGCATTTTCCTTTAGGCGCTTCAATATTAGAAGAAAAAAGTGCTTTGATGACGTTTTTATCGACGGTGATGATAAGCTTCTTGCTCTCTAGAAAAGAAATCAAACGATTCAGTTAACAAAATCTTATCAAATCTGACTCTTAAATTTCCATTTGGAGAAATCTCAGATATTCAAATTCTTGGCATTTTTCGGAACCCTTCTAAGGATGTTTTCTGTTTTAATGTTCTCAAAATGACTTCTGAAAGAATAACAAGAAGAAAAATTCTGTCTTTAGTTGGAAATCAATTTGGGCCTCTTGGATCGCTTTCGCCCATCGTCATTACTGCTAAAATATTGCTTCAATCTTCATGGCTCATTAAATTATCATGGAATGATGACCTACGTCCTGACATAGTTATCAAATGGAAACTATTTATGAATGATTAAGTAATAGGTCTGATAATAGGTAATAAATAATAGGTAATAGGACAAGTAATATTGAAGTTTCCACATTGCTTGTCAACAGTCACTGGTGGAAGAAGCCAAAATATATCTAAAAAAATTAAGACTCTTGGCCAAAGATCAAACTTAAACTCGATCAGAAGGTACATGCTCAGGTTGTCAATCGAGCTTTTCATTTTTAAGTTCGTTATTCTCAAGAGCCAGCTTTTTCTAAAGAGCTTAGTTGCTTAGAACGTCAAATAGCGATGTTTTCATCTTCTTACTCGCCAATACTGAACCTTATTCTAGATATGGCTTGAATTTGTTGGCAAGGTGTGAAGATCAGAGCATTCAACTTCACCTATTCAAACTCAGTTCCCAGCTTTATTACTAAATCATTGTATGTCTACCTTAATTGCAGAATTACAACAACAAAAAATTTTATGGATGCAGGGATGCAGCTGACTCTAGGTGTTTTGCGAAAAAGATGTTTGCCTGCCGGGTCAAGGAACCTCGTTCAAAATAAAATACCCAAAAGCTTGATTTGTACTCGCATTGAAGCCAAAACGGCTACTCAGTTCATAGGAAAGCTCTTGAAAGCTTATTGCTCACCTTCAAAACCTTCCTCGCCCACCGAAGTAGATTGTGCTGGACCCTTTTCAGTTTGAACAAGTTCAGTTCGGCGATCGAAATAGCATAAAGTATATAAAATGTTTGTCTCACGACGAGGTCTGCATAGCAACATGTACAGTGATAATGATACGAATTTCCGCGGTGCAGAGGTTAAATTCCGTATCGCTCGTCCAGACCTCACTCATGATTTTGAATTAATTTCCTTTTTGGCTACGGACGGTATAAATTGCTCTTTTATACTTATTTTGCTTCTCATTTCAAAAGACTGTGACAGAATGGTGTGAAGAGTGCAAAAACTGATCTTAAACGAGTTCTTGGATCAAGAACCCTAACTAGCTAAGAGTTCAATACTCTTTTGTGCGAGATAGAATGCAGTTAAAATTCTCGCTCTTTGTCTCCCTTGAGCGCAACGACGTAAATTGTTTACATGTTTTATCACGAAGCCATTTTTTAGTTGGCTCAGTGATTAAAATTATACGCGAAGCGTCGGTTTTAGATGTAGCCGAGAAGCTTCTACCCAGCAGGCAACTCGTACGTGAAATTACCAAAGATTTTTAGCCCCAACGGCGACAAGATTATGTTCATTTATTTGCAACAGCGGTATAGTGGGTCCTTGCACCAGCCTATCTTGAAACTAAGTGATAATATTTTTACCCATCGCTTCAACATTAGAACACGTTAGTGGTACTCCGTCCCGCACTTTTCTTTTTAATGATAACACAAGTCCATAAAAAAGAGTGAGAGGTCAGATTGTGGTATCCATATGTATTTTGGGGCGCCAAATACGAACCTGACATTAGTTTTTCCCGAGCACGTGTTTATTTTCCCCTACACGAGGAAAATTCCTCAGAAATTCAGCTTTTCTGGGTATAGATTACCCTTGGTATTGAAATCATCTGGAAACAGGAGAGCATAGTATCTTTACATATCTTGGTGCGCTGAATAGGAATCTGATATTAGTTGTCTCCTAGCATATCAGGGTTCCTCCCTATACGCGGACGAATTTCCGAGAAAATCAGATTTTTCAGGTATGAAATTACCCCTCGTAGTGATATCGTCTGGAAGCAGGTCATATCATGATACCTTCATGTATTTTGGTGCGTTGAATATAAATCTGACATTAGTCTTCAACAAAACACTTCTTTTGTGGGTCTGTTTAGTAGATTTTCCATCTTGGAGTTTGTTAATAGAACTGAATTACAGAGTGAAAAATTGGCGTCCAATTAAAATAATGTGACTAAATGGAGCAGAAACACGCGCACTATCTGTTGGATGGTCTGAATAACGAATACCAGAAGCAGTCAACGTCAATCGATGAATATTAGCCGAGCATTTCCAGAAATTACAAAAATGTTGTAAGGAGTACCGGCTAGCGTGCAGTTATGGGTTGAAGAATTTGAATTTACTACCTACGAAATGGAAATAGGGACATATTGTAGAATGTCATCTAGACGAGAATAAGATTTTTCGTGCATGCAAAGTTAAGGCTGCCAACACCAAAGTTGTTCGAAAAATCACTCAGCTTGTTAAACTTCTAGTAACATAGATAATGTATATGAGCAACTGATTTTCTGAAATTATTGCAATTTGTAATGAACTGTTATGAGCATTTTTCACAATTTCTCAAAGTTTCAATTGCGAGCGATATTACGTCATAAGGCAGCAATGCACCTTTAGATCACGTTGAGGGTATTATTGTATTCTATGAGAATTCAAATATCGAGAATTAGCACTTATGTCTTTTTTAGTAGAAAACTAATCTTCATCGTTTTGAATTTCTCCTGTTTTGGTTGAAAATGCTTACAAGTTTAACAATTTAGATAATATGTTTTTTTTACTAAAGAAGGTTTTGAGTCAAAAATTCGTCTTTTGTTGAAAACTTGTCTTTTTTGGCAGAAATTTACCCTTTTTTAGTAAAAATGCAACTATTTAGTTCATAATTGATCTGTTTTGGTGGAAGATCATCTCTCTTTCTGAAAAAAAAGAAAGTAATTATAATCTGGTGTTGTTTTTCTTCTATTATAAAAGATTCGGTGTTCAAAATTACAACATGATTCAAATAATGTTGTTGATGAAATTAGTCTATTATTTATGTATTATTTACATCCACTATTGCGGAGACTTTGCCGTTGGACGTGCATAATACCGATTGTTCTCCGGTTGGCATGGGCACAGGGACACAAGCTCTTCCTCTCACATGAATTGGTGCATCAAGAGCGACCTGTCACGAAGAGGAGGATCGACAGGAGGAGGAGACCTGACCATAGAACCTGAAAAGGATGTGACAAGAGAAAGAGTCAAATCAAAAGAATACGGCGGTATGCCACGAGGAAAACCAGAAGTGAAGTTGCCGCTTAGTGAAAGCTTGAACTATACACCCATTTTTGCAACAAAAAAAAAACAGATAATGCATTTTAGAAAAACTCTTTGGGAGCATAAGCTCAAAGAAAGTCAATTTGTGCAAGAAAATTTCACAAAAAACGAAAGCGATATTTCTTAAAAAATTGGTGTAATTGGCTCATTTGAGATGGTTGTTCGAGAAAACGAAATATAGGAGGAAAAGTTTTCCTTGTGTGTTCTCTTGCACAGATTTTACACTCTTTCCCAGATTTCAATTTTTCCCCTTTTCAAAAAATTGCTCTTTTTCCATTTCAACCTTTCTTCGCTTTGATGCAACCTGAATTTATAGAACCCAGTAATTTTTTTATAACCCAATAATTTGGTTGCATTTCTTGCCTTTCCTATTAAAATACTTTGCTAGTAGACTATTCAACAATTTTCATGAAAATTCGTCTTCTTGTAGATATTTTATCTCTTTTGGTTAAACATAAAACTGAAAATTAATTCATCGAATTTTTTCAACAATAAAATATGAAGAAACAAAAAAAAAATATATATATATATATCGGTTTCTATTCCTTAAAAATAGAACTGAAGGGCCTATGACAAAGCCACCGAACGCGTCCTCGGGTTGCGGATAGAGGGTCCCTGTATCATGGGTTTCTTCTGCTAAATATAGTTACAATAATTAATAAGCAGTCGCGGACAATTGTCCAGGGATGGTCCCGAAGGAATAACCCCTAAGCGCAGGCGTAGCAACCGTGCCGAAAGCTGAATGGCACCTGGGTGAGGTGTCTTAAACGGTGACTCTGGGATACCGGGCGA
>JAABKJ010011770.1:0-10671 GCA_011634705.1 Andricus grossulariae
ACACCATCTTCTGCATCCTTGGGAATCTCAATGCTGGCAGAACCATTTTGATCGACCTCGATAGTCTTTCCTGTACATTTTCCGGATTGAAGATCTCCGGAAACTACGTCGCAGTACCGACCAGCAGGAAGGCCAGTTTCAAGGCGTTGCTTCAGATACCATGATACCATGAGATACCATGAAAGCAGTTTCGTTTTTTTTTAAATTGAAAAATAAACAAGATATGCAACTATTTTTATTTCAATATCTTCATTTTTGGGGAAGTGCCGCACCAACGACAAGGGCTTTTCTCGAAGGCGGTGGTTTCTTTCACGATGTTCCCTACATGGTTTTATAGACTTAAGTAACAGCTTGGAAGAACATTCTTGTTTTTTTTTTTAATTATAAAATAAAACATTTATTTACGTTTTTTTGTGTAGGTTCCAGAGTTTTTTGGATCGCGCCGTTCTTTGACAAGGGTTTTTCGAAGATAGTTTCTCTTTCAAAACCCTTTTTTCATGATTCAATAGACCCTGTCAAAACCTAAAAAAATGGTGTAGTTCTTTGTTTGAAATTGAATGCATCAAAATTAGACAGTTTTTTTGTGTTTCGCGTAAGACTCAAGTTTTTGAAACTTGAGCCCTTTTGTCCAACGACCCTTTTGTAATAATTTCAACATTTTGTTTAAAATTAATTGTTTCAACTGAAAATTTTGATATTTAATTGTTGATTAAAAATTGATCGTTTCAGTTTAAAATTCAAGACTTTGGTTAAAAATTGTTGTACTTCGTTGTGAATTCGTATATTTTTGGCAGAAACCTGATCTTCTGGATTTAAAATAAAACTGTCTGGTAGCAAGTTGAACTAATTTGAAAAAAATTCATTTTGTTATTTGTGAATACATCTATTTGATTGAAAATTTAACTACTTTGTTGAAAATTTAATTGTCTTGTTGAAGTTTGAACTAAGATATTGAATATCTGTATCTTGTATTTTTTTATTTTGTATTAAAAATTAAACTGTCTTCTGAAAAAAATTTCTTTTTGGCTTGAAAATTGAAAATTCATCTCCTTTGTAGAAAAATTTTTAGCTGAAAATGCAAGTATATTTTAAATAACTCGTGTTTTGGCTTGCAGTATTTTGGGCTGCGAAGTCTGTTGAAATATTGTATTTGTGTTGGTCATCTCAAAGCGAAGAAAATCAAATGGAATATTTATATTTTCAAGGAAAACATTGATTTTTAACAACAGAAAAACGATTTTTCAAAACAACAGTTGCATTTTTAAATAAAGAAATTAATATGTGAACTGATCACATGAATGCTCTACTAAGAAAGATCGATTTTCAACAAAGAAATAAAATAGTTGATATTACAAGCAAACAAGATTTCAATTCGAAACGAAAACAATGGAATTCATCGAAAGAAGACGAATTTTCAAAAAAATATTAAGAAATTCTTGATATAAAAAGATTAGTTTTCTACCAAAAAGTTGCATTTTTAGCCAAGAAAAATGAAATTTCTACGACGACAAATGAATTTTTAAACAAAAAACACAAACTTTCAATCAAGAAAGATTTCTCAGTCAATGCAGAACAAAAATTTATCAAAAATATAGAATTTTCATACAAAAAAAAATGTTTCTTTTTCACAAAACAGTTGAATTTTTAAAGCAAAAATACAAATTTTCAACGAAACAGTTGAATTTTTGAGCAAAAAGATGGACTTTCTTTGTTTTTAACAAAATTGTTTGGTTTTGAAGACAACAATAAAATATTCTGATTATTCTCTGAGTTTATTAATTATAAAAATAACTTTCTCGAGGTCCACATGTTCATTCGAATAATGAAGTACAACCTGTTTTCCTTAATTTTTAAGTATTAGTCTAATTTTACACAAATCGTGCTTCTAAAATTGAATTGAATAATCACAATAACGCTACGCCCTGAGAAATTGTGAACAAAATTTGGGTTCGCTCAATAAAAATTTCGAGTTTTCATTTGTGGGATATGAAAAATCAGGATATTGCACAGAAAATCATAAAATTAAGATAACGATAAAAAATCAGGACATTTCCTTATAGATTAGGACGCCTGACCACCCTACCTACAATACTTCATCTCAAAAACTGATCATTTTATTTTAGTTCTCGCTTCAAAAAGCAATCTTGCAATCTTTATTAAAAAAGTTCATTGACTTTTTTTATAGGCGATCTGATATATTCTTTCTTGAGGAAATTACTTAGTACCAAAAGCTGGGGGAACCTAGCAATGCTAAAATCGATAATTTTTTAAGTATCACCTGCACTTAAAGATTTGAAAATTCGCAAGCTGGACCCTTTTCACTTGAATGTACACATTTTAGTTCCTATTTTATAGTTTCCATAAATTTGGAACAATCAAGAACCTAAATGTTGAACTCGAATAAGAAACTTGAACTTGAACTTCAATAAGAGCGTTTATGTTTTTCCTGTAGAAGACAATTCATTTGAAAGAAATTTGGCTCTAGCTCAGACTGCGAACCGAAAAATTGTTGAATTTATGAAGCGACTTGAGAAATCTGAAGATAAGTTGCATGAGGCTAAAAATGATGTCGTTTATCGAAAGAAGGATAATTTACTTTTGTTCCGTGTACCAGATAGTACGGAGAAAAATCCATTGTTTGAATATCACTACGAATTAAGACATTCAGGGGCTAAAAAGGTACACCAAACCGCTTGTAAGAATTAATGGTTTCCTTAAATGAGGAAGAATATAGGAGAGCTTGTAAAGGGTTATTTCATTTGTACCGCCTTTGCTCCAGTGTCTGGTAAAGCCAAAGCTGTAAATAATCCCAAAGGAGAATAAAACGTTCAACATGGTGGACATCGATCATAAGGACATATGTGATTCGCGAGTTCCAGAGAAGAAGCATATCTTGGTGGTAGTAGATTCTTTTACAAAATTTAAGAAACTTTTTCCAACTAAGTCTACGACTTCGGCAAAGGTGATAGAAAATCTTAAACAATATTTTGCTGCTTACAGTAAACATAAACTCTTGATATCAGGTAGAGCTACCTGCTTTACCTCTGAAGAATTTGAAAATTTTGTAAAAGAGTATGGTCTCCAGCATGTTAAATTGACTACCGGATCACCAAAAGCAAATGGTCAGGCAGTGCGAGTCAACTGCATCCTTGCACCTATGTCGAATAAACTTAGTGATGACGATTGCGAGAAAATGTGGCCGAAGATGATCAACGAGATCGATTTTGCGATGAAGAATGTAACACATAAGGCGACAGGAGAAAGTCTAAGTAAATTGTTATTTGGTATGGATTAGGGGGGAAAATTAAAAGAAGTAAAAGAGTTTCTCGAATGTGAAATAAATATTAAAACGAGATACTTCGACGTGTTGCGGGTGCAGGCTAGCCAAAAGATAGAAAAGTATCAAAATTATAATGAAATGTATGCGGAGAAAAAGCAAAAAGAAGGGTACCAATACGAACTGGGGGATAACGTGTTGATTAGAAACTTAGATTTTACCTGAAGCATTTCTGCTGAACTAAAACCAAAGTTTGAAGGTTCTTACGTCATCACTAAAATCATAAAATATAATAGATACGTCGTTGCTGATATAGCAAGTAATAGCCGTAAGATTTAAACTATTATTATTGACTAGACGCATCTTCTCCGCGCATTTTTGATTGGTAGAACAAAAATTCCCACAAGTCTTCTTTTAGACTTTTCACGTAGCTCGCCTCTTTTGACGTGTTACCGGAATTGTTTATTTTTGCATATCAATTTTGATAAATAAATTAAAAATTCCAAGTTCTCTCAAAAAATGGTTCAAAGAATTGTTGCAATAATTTTGAAACGCTGAAATTCTCGCAAAAAATTTTGCCTGTTTTTCGCCTTGTTTGGCTCGAAATTTGAATTTTCAACATTTTTCTTATTATTTTCGATATCTAGAACCAAAATTATAAGTCATCTCAAAAATGGTTTGCATTAATTTTGTAGAACTTTTTAAAAGCTGAAATTCCTCCAAAACTTTTCCCCATACTTCGTGTTGTTTAGTTCAAATTTTCAATTTTCGAATTCATTCATAGTATTTGCGATATATGAAAACAAAATAACAACATAATCAAAACATAGTTTAGTAAAAAATTATGACTTTTGCGAAAAGCTAAAATTCACCTTTGGAACTTTTTTCCGTATCTGACGTTGTTTCGGTCGAAATTTGAACTTTCTATTTATTTTATAGAACTTTCGATAAATAAAACCAAAGAGATAATTCCTATCAAAAATGGTTATAGGCAATTTTATAGGACTTTTTAAAAACTATAATTCTTATTTGATACTTTTTCTTATATCTTGCAATGCTTGGCCCATAATTTAAATTCTGAATTTCTTGCATAGTCTTCTCGATGAATAAAACCAAAATATGATATCTTATCGAAAAATGGTTGGAAAAAAATTGTAGGTCTTTTAAAAAGCTACAATTCATCTTTTAAACTTTTTTTCGTATTTCACTGCGTTTGGCTCAAAATTTAAATTTTTCAATTCTTTATAGAATTTTCGGTAAATAATCCCGGAATATTGAGTCTTATCCAAAAATTTATAATGTGATGTGATTTTTGTACCTATAACAGATTCTTCACTATTTTTCAAAATCAAATTTAAGATTTTTCTTTTGTAATCAGAAAAAAAATTTTGTATGTGATTTTTTGAAAATTAATCTGGAATATAGCCAATAATTTGCAGTTTATCAAGCAAAAATTCTATTCCTTCTGGTATCCAGGCCGTTATAACAACATTGATAAAAACTTTTTTTTGTTCGGTAGAAAATTTTACGCAGTTGCTTTTCATGTGAAAAGGAAAAATTTGTGTTCCGCCTAATTTCTAGATATTTTCTTAATATTTCATACCCATATTTTTTAGATGACAAAGTTCTATAATTTCATATATAACGAACACGATAATGATATTTCTTATTTGTTTTATAAATTTTTCCATATGAAACATATGAAAAATATCAGTGTTTTGTCCACTTCATATAAATTATATATAATGTTTTCATTATTTGCCTTTTTTATCGTTTTATATCCTAAGAAAGATTCTTTATGCATTTAAAAGATCTGAAACTTTATTCCTCTTTAAATTATAATTTGAATTAAAAATGCGAGAATTCGTTTAGTTTTGAAGTAAAATTCATTGCTATCTTGATATTTTCAATGTTAGCATCATTTTGTGTGTGCGTACATATTAAAGCGATTATTTGTATCGCGACTACATTGGGGTAAGATTGAGTAAGAGTGTATATAATTCTAATTCTTTCTCTTTTTGAAGCAATCTCTTGTAATTGAGTAAGTCGTAGTCTGATGAAGGATCACGTCACAAAGCCTATGCACAAGTATCACTGTAGTGCAGTCTTAGTTTCACAATAAAGTTAAACTTTTCTATTTCTCACGTTTCTAATATCTATCGCCTTCTTTAATATAAAATATACGTCGACACATAAATTCACACATTTTGGCCAAGCACACTCAGAAAAATAATTGCCGTAAATGAAAGAAACCATTCCTTCACAAAAAATTTAATTTAGCCAAAAATAGCTTTAAAATCGTAAAAAAAATCGTTTTGAATTGAAGAAAAATGTGAATTGGAACAAGAAACCGTTTCTATGGACCAAAGAACCTTCTTCGATTCCAAAAAACTTTTTCCCGTATCCAATCATTTTACTGGATTTCTAGGGATTTTGTAATATTTTAATTAAATTTCAAAGAATTTATTCACGAAAATTGAGGGGTGCAGTTCTCTTTCTTGGTTCGATGTTTCAAATTTTTGTTATTCGAACAAACTTCGATTCATTAAAAAATTATGGGAGTTTTAATATGTATAGTTTTTTCTAGGGAACAATAATGAATGATAGATTTCAAAAAATGTTTTTTGTATAATTTAGAATTATGGTCAAATGTGTTGAAACATGTTTTTTTTAGATTTAGTCATATGCACACATTTTGGAAAAAGCGTAATATGTCACATGCAATTCCTTAGAAACATGAGATTATTTTGCTTTTCGGAAAAAAAATTTCGTGCTTTACGAATTTTTGGATTTGGTATTGTAAATCTTTCACGATTCTAAAATGTTTTAAACGACACATATAATTTTTTCTTGCATGAAATCTTTTTTAAAATGAACAATCTCATTTTTTCGCAACTACTTATATTCATTTGAAAAACAATGAAATTAATGAAGACACTCCTGGAAAATAATATCCAGCAGGTTAAAACATTAACAACTTTATTTCTAGCAGCCCTTAAAAGCCCTTTGCTTCTACGAAAACCAGGGATCGGTCAAGGGAAGACTGCGGGATTGGGCCTAACGTAGATTATTCACTTTATTATTTATATATTCATATATTACTTTAATTTATATTATCATTATTATTTATCATTATTTCAATTTATTATTTAGTTATTCGTATATTTCTTCTTGTTATTCAATAACAAGCTGAATATTTATTCTGTATAAATTCTCACTGATATATACCCTTTCTTTTAAAACTTTCAAATTCAATCGAGCCAGTCACAAATTGTTGTAATAACCAATTAAAAATAATTTCCAGTAGGTTCAAGTAAGGAGAAAACTGTTTTCAATTTTATAAACAAATTAATTTACGAAATATATTTTTTCGTGATTCGCAATGATTGGCTGTTTGAAATCCATAGACTTTGTGTCCCATATGACAGAGATTAACGTACGATTACATTTAATTAAGAATAACTGATGTTAGCAGTTATTTGAACAATTTTCGCAAACAATTAACACATTTCGATCATTTATTCATGGATAGGCATAATTTTTTGGCAAATGAACTAGAAATGTTTTGCCGAAGATTTCTTGCTCTCACATTTTTCAAATTGCAAGAAACTGTTTATTATTTAAACATCATTATATTTAAAATCAAGATTAGATACTTTACCTATCTCGTGCCGGGTATTACATATGATGCCTGGATTATATACTTTGCCTCCAGCATAAATAATTCTGGTTACTCCATTTTTAAGTAGTTACTTGTATCAATATGCTATGTGGTTGGAGGAGACGTAGTTAGTGTATTTAGAAGTTTTCAATATGGCCTTCATACTGTTTCAATAAAGCTGAAAATGCTACACAAGCACGCTCTTTAATAGAAATTCAAAGAAATAAAATGTAAATCATTTTCCTTTTAAATTAAAAAATAAATCATTCAATTGACGTAGGTAAAACATCAAAAATTTTGCCTAATCAGCTGAAGGAAGTCATTAATAATATTCTGTAATCAGGCAGACGAAAAATACTGTCTACAAATCGATAGTAATAATTTAAAACTATTTAATTGACTGAAGATAAAACATAAAAGACATGAAACTGAAAGTTTTCAGACATATGCCCTTGTTAAGAAATAATTTACTTCGTTCAAAGTAATAAAACCTCCCCTAGGGGCTGTAACACGTTACAGTTGGTGAAAAGGCCTAAGCGTGTGGGGCATGGGGGTCAAAAGGTCCTCGAACTGCATATGTATGGATATGAATGAAAGGATCCCCATAAACGGGCTCTCCTGGTATGCATGATTACGGTATGGTAGAAGTGTGAAAGAGCTTCGCTAATGCGGGCCCTCTGGATCCCTGGGCCGAGGCTCCTCCCGGACCGATTTACAGCTTTAGAATCGGGACAGGAATGACCCGCGGCACCTAGGTGTTACGAAGATGTCCTAACGGCCTCTCGGGGACACCGGACGACCTCCCCGAATAATCAGTCTTACCCCTGCATGCGGGGCTCTGCAGGGGCGGGCCTTATATTTCCCTAGCTTCTCGTGGGATCAAAATGAATCACGCAAAACCAAAACAACTATCGAAGAAAGGAGGAAGGGAGTTGACGGAGGAAGAAGGAGGGGTTGGGCCTCCAAGTGTCTAATAGAACCCTTCTCACTCCATCTGTCTCTCCGGCAACCCGAATCCAGGTGGCTGCTGTCCCCCCAGCTCCCTCGGTAGGTGAAGGATTGACGGTCCCTGTGAACGAGGCTATGGTAATGGGAGAGGCCAAGCAGTCCCCCAACAAAGAGAAACGGCTCAACGGTTCCCTGAAAAGGAGACTGAAGAGGCAAGCGCAGCAGTCTACCAGAGCAGCGGAAGCTGGAACGTCGGCAGCTACAGTCCTGACATCCAGCAATAAGGCTCAGAAGAGAGGTAGGGGCTCAGAGGACACCCTACCGGGGGTGGCTAAGGCTTTGAAGAGACACAAAGCGGCCCTGCAGCTGACGAACAGAGAGTCGTCGGGAGCTGGACTGACGTCCGCTCAGAGGACTAACCCCCTGACGATGGTGGTGGCCGATGGGAATTACCTGGACTTAATGCTCACTACAAAGCATTATGAGCTCTTCAGAAAGGCTACCTGGAAAACGCTCAAAAGAGTGTCCCGATATCAATGGCCAAGATTCGTAACCTCCTTCTGCAGGGGGGGGGGTCTTCGTACTTGTCGCAGCCAAACTAGCGGATAAAGCTTGGCTGCTCAAAGCAGTGTTCGAGATAAAGCCGTATGAAGGTGCAGCGCTTAAGGTAGGTGGGGTTGAGTTGCTATAGAAGATGATAAAAGCTACGACATGGTTCCCGGGTAAACCGGAAGACCCGTCTGAGGTGCTCCAACAGCTGGAGGGTTTCAACCCCTCACTTAAGACAGCTGCCTGGCGAATCGTCAGGCACGATAGGCCTCAGAAGGCACCAGGCAACTGGTAGGTGTGCAGATTCCTGAGTGACTGCACCTGGTCTCAGCATCACCCAGAATAACTTGCATCACAGCGAAGGTGCCTTTGCAGTTTTGCAGAGGGGCATGGCTGCGAGACACACAGGTATCTCGCTAGTCCAAGAACCTTGGTTAGTTCGTGATACCATAAGGGGATTAGGGGGGAGAAGGGCTGGTCATTTTTCTTACAGGGACCCTAAAGCGGCCAAACCAAGCCCTTGCATACTGACGAAGGAAGTTAACGCCCTCCCGCTGCTTAAGCTATGTTCGAGAGACCTGATGGTGATAGCCACGGATCTCAAAGGAATAGGAAGGCTAGTTCTGGTATCGGCTTACTTTCCGTATGCCAGCGATACTAACCCACCAGTGGAGGTATGTTCACTGGTATAATATTGCAAGGTAAGGGGTATTCTTCTACTTTTGGGATGCGATACACCCCGACGTTTCGTAACTCGGTTGGGGAGGAAGTCATTGACATCACATTCTGTACCAGTAGTTTTAGAGATAATATCAAGAATTGAAGAGTTTCAGATGGACCCACTCTTTCAGATCACTTATAGATGGAGTTCGTGTTGGAATCCATTGTACTCGCTGGCCCTAAATGTGTTAGAAGTCCAAGAAGAATGGACTGGGATCAGATTTCCACAAAACTAAGATATGCACTTTCAGAGGATCCCAGGTCAACTCGAGACGTGGATTCCCTGGACATGGCAGGCAAAACTTTCGCGGAAGCCATCAAAACTACTTATGGAATTGATTGCTGACCTACAAAAGTCCGAAAGGCTAAGGAGCCACTGGTGGAATAAGAAACTCGAAGAGCTTCACAGAAAACCCAGATAGAGGTTCAGACGTGCCAGTAATGGCAAAACGAAAGAACTATGGACCTTATTCACAACGATGAGAGATGAATACAGGGGTACAATACGTAAGGCGAAGCAAGAGAGGTAGATCAACTTTTGCACTGACATCGAGAAGGGAGATGAGGCGGCTAGATTGGATAAGCTGCTTTCACGAAATCCGAACGCCATTTTCGGCACTCTGATATTGCCCCGCGGGGGTTACTCAAAATCGGACGGGGGTGACGGGAGTGGAAACAGCACCTCAGAGGCAAACAAAGTCGCCCGTGGCCCATCTGAGCCTGAAACGGCGGCTTTAAACGATATTTCAACCCTACCAGGGTTAGGTGAGCCCTAAAGTCCTTCAGCCCTTACAAATCTCCTGGCCCGGATGGCATTCATCCAGTCCTCTTACAGAAGGCTCGAAAGGCTATCATAGGGCCGCTAGTGAGACTTTCTAGGGCTAGTCTGACCCTGGGACATGTCTCGGCGGCATGGAGGGGTATGAGAGTCGTCTTTATTCCGAAAGCAGGTAGGATAGGTTATACCTCACCCAAGCAGTATAGGGCTGGTCACTCGACAAAGACGGCCTCAAGCCGAACAGTAAACCTAATTGAAGGACAACTGAAGGAGAAAGACCTCGCGATTGGAACCTTTATGGACATCGAAGAAGCCTTTAACAACACCCTTGGAGAGGTGATTAGGGCGGACTTGATCACACGTGGTGTGCCAACTGTAGTCGTGGAATGGACGTGCCACATGTTGACCAACAGGAATCTAACTACGACTAAGGGTGATACCACTTTATGTGGAACCGTTGATTCGGGATGTTCACACGAAGGAGTTCTATCGCCCTTGCTGTGGCGCCTACTATTGGATGAACTGCTTTATCTACTCTCGAGTCACGGTCACCACGTCATAGGCTATGCGGACGATATACTAATTATCGGGCACGGCCAGCATCTGAATGCGCTCTTCGAAGTAATGCAGCAAGCACTGATGATAGTGGATTCGTTGTGTAAGAAAACTGAACTATCAGTTAATCCGAGTAAGACAGACGCGGTTGTTTCCACCAAAAGGTATAAGTGGGGAACCACG
>JAABKJ010011771.1:0-10670 GCA_011634705.1 Andricus grossulariae
CCTAGGAGTTTTGCGCTGATCCGACCTTTCTTGAATATAGTGTATTTAGTTTTGTTGTTATTAACCGTGAGTTTGTTAATATTACAATACTCCTGAAGAACATTGAGTTTTCTAATTGCATCTATTTTAGATTCTGCAAAAATAACTAAATCATCCGCCCAAATTAGCACAATAATGTCCGTGTCACCCATGATTCTCAGACCAACAAGACCTTTTTGTCTAAAGAAAATCTCGATATCCGAGGTTAAGAGGTTGAACATGATTGGCCTCAAAATCTCTCCCTGTAGAACTCCCTCAGTGACCAGCAACTTTATTCCGTGTGTTAATAAATAGATCAATTCTATTGTGAAATCCTACGCGACCACAGTAATCGGTAATCGAGAGTATCAGCAGAGGGGACTTACATATCAGTAGCTCGCGTAACTTAATACTCACTAGCATAAATCATTTAAGATTCGATCTTTTAAAAACGTACGTGAATTGTACAAGATTGGCCGTGTATGGGACTTGTACATGATTGACCGCGTACATGACTTGTACAAGATTGACCGCCCTATCATTAACCCGGAGATCAAGAACTATATAATGCCCCAGAGTTAACCCAGGTAATCGTCTTTACGTATCAAGCAGTCAGACTGCCAACTCGATCTACGAAGTACGAACCGCCTTGACTAAGTCGCGATTTTAATATCAATATGACCGAAGAAACGCTTTCACTAAGTCTCGTACTTTTATATCACCGCAAAATAGTTAACGTATTATCGAGCATTGAACTAAAGTCTCTTCGGCTGATACTTTCGGTCGTCGTATGAGTCCTTTTTCGGATAAAGTCCGCCGGTTATATATTCATGAGAAAGAACTCAAAAGTGGATTCGGTAGCTGTTGAGGAACGTGTATCGCTTTACTTGTGAACAGTGATTATGCATCCTTTCACTACTATAATTGAGTTACTTCCGTGCAATCGTGCTAGTATACTCATGCAAACATGCTCTAGAATTCCGTCGCTGTTCTACAAAATAACGGAGATCCAATCGACACAACAACTCTCTCTTGCCCTTTTTAGAGAAGAAAAGTAGATGTAAGCTTTTATTGTATTCATGTTAACTATTTATCTGTTCTTATATCTGATAAAATTGTCAAATCTAACCTGCGCTTTTTATTGAAACACTGTATACTGACACAGTCTCTATAGGGCTGATAGTGACAAGCAAACCCACAACTAATAATTAGTCAAGCTTTACAAACCTGACGTAATCAGCAACACTGGTCTCTCTCTTACTCAAATGTCCATACTACCCTCGCCTTTTGCTCGGGCCGTGACATCTGCGAAAATAATTACCTTCTCATTCATGAGAGTATATTGTAATCGTCCAAATTTTTTATCTCTAGTTTTTAACGTATCTTTAAGTTTCGGCACTCGAAGAGTATATTTTGAAAATTTTCAAAAAATATAGTGAAAACTATTTTTCTGATAGGTTAAGAAATTTCAATCAAAATTTTTACTAGATAGGGTAAGTGTGGATATTACTGCGGATGCTCTATTTACTGCGCTTTTAAATATAAATAATGATTTAGAATGTTCTGAATGTATATAACGCTTTGAAACAATTCAGAAAATTATTATGCAATTTATTTATAATTATCATCAATGAGTCAACTCCAGTAACTATTTTTTAAACTAATTTATTGCAATTTGAATCTCGCGTGCGTCCGATACTGATAGTTTTACTGCTTTGATTTGTGGGCGGGTCACGAATACGTTCTGAAAAACTAATTATAATTTCATTTCGGGGAACTAAATATCAATTGCAATATTTTTTAGAAATAGAGGTAATGTATAATTTTCCTCAAAATGAATGCTAGAAGAGAAGAAATACGTATTTCTATATATTTTTTACCAAAGCAGTATTTGGTACATGAGTTGGCCTGTTGAATGTATTACTGCGGTTTTCCAGGCGCTATATCATATTCTCAAAACATAACTTATTTAGTCGCCAGCGATAATGCTTGTCACTGTCGCAGTTTGTCTTTTATGTTAAATGATTTTGAATTTATCTGATGAAAAATGGTAAAACCTGAAAGAAGTCTATGCCAAAAAAGTTCGAGCAACCGGGATAAAGGAGAATGTAAGACTTCAGTATTCAAAAGAAGATGTGTTGCTCGCATTAGGGGGGGTTAAGAGAGTACAGTCGGTTGCTGAAGTGTCCAGGAAATACAAAGTTCCTGAGTCAACTATAAGAGCCACAAATGCAATAAATATGCAGACAAGAAGCCTGGGCCTGCAACAGTACTAAGAACCGGGAGGAAAACGATATAGTCAGCTGGATATGTCATTGCTGAAAAGCTGGGTTTCCCGTTAGTATATTTAAGTCATGCTTATCTTTTATAATTTACATGAATTATAAGGTTTAAATTTCCTCAATTATTTGTAACTTCACTTAAAATAAAATCGCATTATTACAAGCGCAGTAATTGGGTCACCGCAGTAATTGGTGCGCAGTAATTCATGCAAACCCGCAGTAATATCTACATGGAACTTTTCTTTAGATTCGCATTTTTCACGTAAATCTGATTTAGTTTCAGGGTTTAACGACTGAATTCTATTAATTGAAGACCAAATATTGCTTCACAAATTAATGCGTAACGAATTTCTCATTCAAACACTTGTTTTTTATCTTCAAATGTCATTTTGATTTTTTGTCTGCAGTAATTGCCGCAACAACCCTATCAAATATATTTCGAAACTATATCAGTGAAATTTTGCGATCAGATCAAAATTTAAAAATTTATTAAATTCAGATTTATTCAGAAAAAAGGATATCCCTCCTCTCGCTCCACTGGGATTCGAACACCAGATCAACTGATTTCCGGTCAGGTGCTCTAACCAATTGAGCTACAGAGAGATCAGAAGAAGATACTGTTTTTCTGATATATGCTAATTTTAGCAAGTGGTTACACAATCAATATTTTTAAATAGAAATCTGTATTATCATCGTAGATAGTAATTATCGATCTGTTGAGAAATCCAATCACACGTTATGTGTGATTATGATTATGTATGATTGGATTTCTCAACGGATCAATAATTACTATCTCCGATGATAATACAGATTCCTATTTGAGAAGACTTATAAACTGAAATTCAATTATTTATCAGATTTTCTCCTTAAAAATAAATAATTGATTTTAATTTCAAAGAAAGAAATATCTTTTTTATCCTAAATAAGAATGTACAATTATTCCTAATATTCGTATGCACTTTACATTCATTATTTGTTGTGAACATTTGACTTACACATTCAATCATTTCAAATAAACACACCAACGGTAACTAATCAGGTCGGCCCTCCGCGATGGGTCATTTGCTCTTCCGTGGATGGTCGAACTGAGTGAAAACAAGATGATCGTATTGACCATCCCGAATGGATAACTTGCTTACCCCTGATAGTGAGTCTGGCCTTTTTATAACAGTCAAACTGGTCATAAAATGAGAGCCTCTTCGACTATGTCAAAAAATTTCTGGATGGATCATTAGACCATCTGAAAGAACAGACTGGCTCTCTAAATTTTGACCCTTTAACTTTGACCATCCATTTTTCTCCGTGTAACTGTTGTTTCTTTCTCTTCCTGGGAAGTTGATTTCTTGACAGCTTGCTTGACTATTACTGGAGTTCCTGGTCGATTAGGCTATCTGTAGATTCATTTATCCTTTCAACGTCCGATCCTGGATTTCCAGAGCTAGTTGTCGAAGTTCCTCTATCTGTGCAGTTGTTCGGTCGGGAGTTATCCTCATGCCTTTCAGAATCGTTTGATTCTTTTTGTCCTTGACTAATATCGAAAATGCTCTCAGGAATTTCCTCGCTAGATATTCTGATGTTAAAACATCTTGACTAATATTTCAACTTTAGCCACTCTTTCCTCTAAAGTTGAGGTTCATGACTCTACATCACAAACTCGACCATCAATAGCCTTTTAGTCTGATTTAAATATCTCTGTAGAATTCTTAACTTCTGCCATGCCGTCAGAGACTTCATCCATTTTTAGCTCGAAATTTGCAAACATTGAATTCAGCAGATCTCTAATGGCCGCATAATCCACCGGCTCGTTATTTTGACTTTGTATTGAATCAGCAGGAGAGCTTGCTCTTGAACCACATCACACAACAAACGCCCGCTCCTAAGTTTTCTGAAACTTGTCGTGCTGCACACGAGCTTCGCTCTATGGTCAAAATTCACTTGTACTTGATACTGGCGTGTGTACAATTTTTTGGGAAATATGTATTATCAATAACTCTTATTCTTATAACATTATTACGTATAATATGAATATCAACTTAACTAAAATATTATAATTAATAAGATTAGCAACATATTTCCCTTACTCTGCTACAATATTTATTTTACTTTATTTTATACAACTGCAATCCTATTGAATATTACAAATAGTCAGATCAAAACTAAATCTAAACGTTTGAAAATTCGCGCGAAACTTTACGAACACACCCTAATCGAGTTATGCAACCTACTTCTAACACTGACATTTCATCAATAAGAGATTGCTCTTTTTCTATATTTTCGTTTCTCTTTTTTCTCCTGCTTTTCGTTTTTATGTACGCACTCGTTTGGACTTCTAACAAAGCCTCGATAAAATTATAAATATTTGGGTTAGCACTTCTAAACATAGCACTTAATTTCGAATGGTAAGCCTCACAACCATTTTTTGTTCGCGTTATTGTTGGAGAAAATTGAGCCCAGATTTCAGATGGAAACATTGAACCACTCTTAATATAAGTTTTTGAAATATAATCCCGAAACTTTTGAACTATACTGTCTAATGTTTGGATGCCTTTCGTTGTTTAGGACAGCTATAAAACGCACCATCAACAAACATAATTGCAAGGCTGCACAAAAAAGTTAAATTAAAAATGGTAGAAAACATAACCATTTTTCCTTTTCTATCATTTACAAGCAGAAAGTTTTCTTTTTCAACGTTCTCTATTTTAATACTGCCTAGGGCATCATGCACGTCTGACACATTTTTCAGCAATCCGAAAGAGTAGATCCCCAAAGTAGATCGGAAGCGAGATCACCTGGTCAGACCAATGTTTTCATGCACGGTATCACCTATTGAGGTTAGGTTCTATGCCAAACTTTTCAATATATCATTAAGTAAAGCACTGATTTACATTTTAGAACCTATTATCATAGCACACACTTCAACATGGTCAAAACAATTTCAGCCACAATACAACGTCCCATACCAGAGCTTATAACATCAATAAGCAAATTATTACCGAATACGCCGCGACAAAACTATCCATTTCCGCAAATGTGACTAGGCACAAATGTGACACGCCGCATATTTCACATATATGTGACTTGCCGCATTTTTTTCAATTATTTGTGGACTTCATATTTTTTGACATGAGAGTTGCTGCAAAAGTGACTTGCCGGGGGTTGGCATAAGTCAACCCCGCAATTACCTTGACATCACTTACAAATCCATGCTCAGTCACTTTCAAACCTTTTGCTATCACTTAGCTTATGATTACGTGCAATTACTTTACAGTTACTTTTAAAACGCTTTTTAATCGCATTTAAATTACTCGCAATTACATACCGACTACTGCCAATCACCTGCAGTCACTTATTATTTCTTAGAATTTCTTACAATCACTTGAAAATTTTCATAAAATCATCTTGCAGTCGCTCGAAATATCTTACAATCACATTCTATTCACTTTTAAATCACTTTGAAATTTCTTTTGCAGAACTTTGCAAACACCTTGAAACTACTTTTGAAGCACGTTTAAAATAAGCTTGCAACATCGAAAAATTATTTCAAATCGAGTTTGAAATTATATAAGATCTCGGGCGATCATATAGGAATCACTTGCAGTCACTTAAAATCATTGGAAATTAATTAAAATCACTTATAAACGCTAGCAATTATTTAAAATCTATTTCCAATTTTCGTTTTGCATTTTTGATTCTTCTATCTATTCAAATTTGTTCAATTTTCATCACCTTGAACTGAAGAGTTGTTTAATTTCATAATTTTTGAACACTTTTTTATGATAGTTATTCATTTTGTATGCATCTTTAGAAAAATATGCGTATTTTCTTATTTTTAAACATTTTTCCATTGATTTTGCAATTTTAACTTGTTTCATCAGTGTGTATATTCAATATTTGGAATATTCCTTTTATTTCAAGGTAAAGTATTGCGATGCGGCAAAATATGCCCGGTTGAATTCTAACGAATTCATGGTGAGTTCCTAAGAATTTTAGTTTAATTCCAACAAGTTTAAAAATTCGTTTCCGGCGAGCTATGCCGGAATAGAAAATTAAAATCTATCAAAATGTGTCGGAAAAGAATGCAGAAAGTTATTTTTTGTCCGACCCCCTTTGAGAACGCGCCATTTCATGCACGTGAAGCAGACGTAATGTGGCGGCTTCCACCTCAGTGACGTTCGCACATGCGCACTCTGCCGTTGGGCCAACATGAAACTTTACACCCGCTACGCATACACTGCACCACGTAAGTGAGAATATGAAGGAAATTGTTTTCATCTTTAAGAAAATTGTATTGCTGGAACCCACAGTGTCCCTTCTGCGAAGAACGTCATTTCTTCCTTTCACTTATAATTCAAAATTGTCAAGTACACCAAACATCTTCTATCTGCTTCACATGCTTGTTTTCAAGAAGGCTAGGACAAAAATTATGGTGTGCATCAAGAGCGTACGGCTATTTTGCCTCGTGTGACTGCCGCCCTCGCTTCGCTCGGGCGGCAAGTTCACACACACTATGTAGTATTAGGCACAATATTTTTATATAACTGGATTTTTAACTTGGTTCTAACCGGATTTCAATTCAGGATTCTTCAACTTTCAAATACTTGCTATTTATTTTGTTTATTCTTTAAGGGTTATATTTATAAATGTTTCACTTTTAATTCATGGATTCAATTTGAGTTTCATACCTCATAATCAAAGCTAAAGGTTATTCATTTATTGCAATTTTTGTTAGTTTCTATTATGTCATATTATCAAACAATATTTTAATTGAGTTGCTTTTTATTTCAGAATAATTTCTCTATACCAGGTCATTCAAACAAGTAGAAAAAATATATTGAAAATTGAGGAATATTTTAATTCAAGAAGCACAAAATACTCAATTTAAAAATTCTAAAAATCAATGGCCAAAAGAAATTTTCAATATTTATTCACTTCTCAAAGCCAGGGTTTTATAAAATTATAATTTTTTCATTTAGACGAGCTTCGCTCGTGAAATTCCCGAGCAAGGTGAAATTTTCTAGTGCACGCGGAATGAAGATTAATATGGAATAGCACAAGGCTGCACAATCCGGATCGCGAGCCAGGAATAGAGAGAAGGTTTACAAAATCCTCCATTTAGAGTGAATTGAGACCATGTACTCCAACGCATTACACTAGCTTTCATTATATGGATGAAAAACTCTTTACACAGTATTGACGACCGAAGTATTCGGTTCATACTACCTCTTCGATCAGGTTTTCCAACAGATTAAGTGCGTATCCCAAGAGCAGTTCAGAAAATTTAATCTACACAATTGGAAAAAAAATTCGAGTAGAACATATTTGATATTGCTATGAAATATGGGAAATGACGTTCATCAATGACAACTTAGACTAAAAATAAAAACAGATGTATTCTGGATGAAAAATTTGATAGTTGCATTTTCAACTAAAAACGATCAATTTTCAACCAAAACTGGAATAGTTAATTTTTCAGTTAACCCACCAAATTTACAACGAAATACACCCGACTCTCGGTTTAGCCGTTCTCGGTTTTGTAATTCCTAGAACTTCTGGCCCACGCAGTTTCTCAGCTCAAGGGGCGAGAGACGGTTACGTCTCTCACCTTAGAGGGGCCGCAATTCGCGACTAATCAGTCGAGTATATTGCGTAATATTATGCATTCCCATTTGAAGCGGCTCAGACGGCCCTGACTGTTTACGTTTCGATACTCCTTGTTTAGCCAAAATTGTTATTGCCGACGACCCCCGACCCTGAGGTTAAACCGAGAGTCAGGTGTAGTTCAATCTTAAACCAATAAAATGAATTTTTCACCAAAAAAAATGAATTCAACAAAATACATGAATTTTCAAGCAAGTTGTTAAATTTTCAAGCAAATAGTTGAATTTTCGAAGAGAAAAGATCAATTTTCAATTAAAACTACAAATTTTCAACCAAAAATGGAATAGTCACATTTTGAGTTCAAAACCTGAATTCCAAATAGTTGGACTTTCAACGAAAAAAATGAATTGAGAATTAAAAAGTTGATGGTTGAATTTTCAACTCAAAACGATCAATTTTCAGCCAAAAATGGACTAGTTAAATTTGCAGTTGAGAGAATTAATTTGCAGCTAACAATAGAAAACAAATTTTCATCAAAATAGTTCAATTTTCAACCAAATAATAGAATTTTGAACTAGAAATATTATAGTAGACTTTTCAATAAAAATAATAAACTTTCTACAAAAAATAATAGAATTTTCTAATTGGATTCGATTAATTCAGTTCGCATGTAAGCGAAAAACGAGCAAAAGGGAAAAAAAGGAAGTTTCTTGAAAGCAGGGGAAAAAAGAGGAATTCTTTAAAAAATGGGACAAATGGGGAAAAAGGGAACATGAGAAAAAGTGTGAGGTCTGTATTTAGATGCATTACTTCTCAAATAAAATCACTGATTTTAATTTCATCAAACATATCAAAAAATTGTAATGCACATTTACATTTTCTATGCCTGATGTCATACTCTGTATTCACCCCCTCCCCCTATGTCACAAATCATCACAAAACCTATTATTACCTCCCCCTGACAGCGTGACGTAGTTTTTGAACAGACCCTAACTTGTATTTCAATGATCCTTGTAAAGGAATATTCTAGAATACTTTTTATAAACATTGAGGATCTATACGAAATTGTCACCCTTTATTTGATAAATTTTTTCAGGAACTTATGTTTACATTTCCGCAAGCGTTTCTAAGACTACAACATTTTGAATTTTGGGTTTGGCTGATAATTTGACTAACCAAAACTTGAAAAACTGAAAAGAAAAAGAATTTCCCAACAATTTTATATTATACTTTTTATATCTCAGCATCATGAATCTTTTCATGTTGATACGAGCTTCACCAATTTCGAATCTCTCCTTGGGGCAAGAGATTCTTAAACTACACTTCCAGCGGAAATTACTATCTTCCGGTTATGAAGACTGAATCTAAAAGTCTTTTCAGAGAACTTTAAATAAAGCCACCATAAACAGTGACAACAACTTCTAGCATTTTAAAATAAAATGATGCAGTTTGGCTATTAGCTGTCGAAAAAGTTTTTTTATATCAGGCTTTGTACAATTTTTTTCAAGCTTCTGTCATAGTTGGAAATTAAATGAGATTTTAGAGTGCACCTTGTTTAAGAAAATGTATTTGAAACATATGTTTTAAAACTAAATTGAAGTAAGCAAATAAAAGAAATAAATTTGTTTCTCATTTATGCATTTTACAATTTACAACGCTTGAACCTACCTGCTGCACTCTCCTTGTTTTTTACTTACATTTGCAATTGCTCTTGACCGTATGTAAAGTGTAGACTATAAATCACGTTTCTCTTAAAATTTTTCCTGAAATGTAACTTTTGCTCTTTATAAAGTTCATTGTTTCAAATTTGAAATGTAAAGTTACAAATTACCACCTTTTATCAGTCCATTCAATTTCAGCAAACGACGAAAATTTTCACCGGGTTTACTTAAAATTGGAAAAAAAATTTCAATACGAAGTTTGTAAAGGAACCGTAACTACAGAATAGTTGCTTTTAATTACTGGCAGTCTACCACTCTTTTCCTCTTAATTTATCGGACTTTTAGCTTCTCTGTACTTTGTTTTGCTGGTTTTCTGAAGCACGTCGAGAACTCACCGCAAGTTAATCAGTACTTCGCGCCAACTTGACCCTTCACAATCCCCAACGGCAATTTTTACAGGGAAATGTTTACACGCCGAGTCGTTATCCAGTTCGTAAAATGTCTTATCGGGCTACACGGCGCTATCGGAAAATGCGTCAAATTCTGTGAATCGCATCGTGGGCTTAGACGCGAGAATACAGTGAGCTTGATAATAAACTCCACTAAGGAAACTGGAAGTATCCACTCTGGTGGCATTTGCTGAATGAAATTGATTCTGTTTGAATCCGAACAACTCTGAATCATTCTGATGGATTACGAATTAATGCGGATTCTCTTTCCGATGCAAGGACTCATTCGGAGTCCGAATGACTCCGTCCGATTACGATTCATTCTTTTTCAGTCCGAATTGATTTCTCAAGGTCATTCCGAATGATTCCGCAATAATTACGCATTCATTTCGATTGATTGATTCGCTGTCAACCTGTCATGGCGATCGGATACGGACGTGTAAATTTGCAGCTCCTCACTTTTTTGTTTTTAAATCAGTTTTAAAGGGCTTAACTACTTAAAAATTTGTATTTCGTGAAAGTGTCGGTGACTTGCTTCCTAAAACATTGTGACTTTGTTTCAACTCCTTTAATTGTTTCTTGTTATTGCACTTTTGTTTATACGTAACTGTAACGGTTTGTCTTTCCTGCAGAACTATGGGTGCGTGTTCGGAGTGTAAAAT
>JAABKJ010011772.1:0-10670 GCA_011634705.1 Andricus grossulariae
TTTGAAAAATTCCATCAAGAGCTATTCGACAAGAAAATGCACGGACATTTTCACAGGAATGTAGAAAAACAGTCCTTTTCGAAGGAGAAAACTTTTGCTATTCTCAAATCTTCAGGGCTTAATTGAGGTACAGATGGTTTTATTTTCGTATGCCGGGAAAGAGTCATTTCTACCTTAGCATACAGTAACCGCATTTTAGGTCAAGAAGTTCCAAGCGGTAGGAGCAGAGCGTGTCATACACACGTTGAATACCTAGAACACATACTATCGGGGTGTTCTGCCCATGCAGGAACGACGTATATCTACAGACACAATGCGGCCCTGAGAGTGCTTCATTATCATCTTTGTCGCTCTTTCGGTGTTGGCCATGTCCCTACCCTGCCGAACGCTTCAAGGGAGATAGAGTCAATTGTCCAAAACGAGAAGTGCCAAATTTTCTGGAACTAAGATTTTCAAACTGCAGTCTCCGTTGCACACTCGTGGCCTGACATTCTTAACCAAGACTTCGAGAAATGAACTATATTTGTGATTGAATTCTCGGCTTCTTGCGAATACAACATCACTGCCAAGGAGAATGAAAAGGAGCAAAGGTATCAAGACCTTAAAAGGGAGCTGCAACGTCTGTACACAAAATATTCTGTACCAGTAATTGTCCTTGTGATTCGTGCTCTCAGAGGTGCGAGACTATCACTGGTTCTTAACCTTAAAGCCATATCCGCGTGCCAAGAATATGCTACGGCACTTGCAAGTTGGATGCAGAAAGCTGTGATCCTTTGGTCGCTTTGTGTCCTTAAAACACACGAGAGTTTCGCTGGGCTGTCGTTGTGATTTCGTCGTGTCCTGTGACCACCCATCTCACGGTTGTGAGACGTGGCCATGGATGATATTTACCGCCTTCCTACTGGGAGCCGATTTCTTATTTGAGATGACAGTTGCTCCCAGTGAGACCCTGCGGTGGTAGTTAAACTTGAGTTTTCAATTATATATAAAAGAAAAGAAGGAAAGTTATCAAGACCTTAAAAGGGAGCTGCAACGAGTGTACCCAAAATATTCAGTAGAAATGATTGTCCTTGTGATAGGTGCTCTCGGAAGTGCAAAACTATCACTGGTTCGTAAACTTGAAGCCATACCCGCATGCCAAAAATAATCCACGGCACTTACGATATGAATGCAGAAAGCTGTCATCCTTGGTTCGCTTCTGGTCCTCAGAACACTCGAGAGTTTCGCGGGCCTGTCGTTGAGATTTCGTCGTGTCCTGTGACCACCCATCTCACGTTTCTGTGACGTGGCCATGAGTGGGATTTACAGCAGTCCTACTGGGAGCCGGCGTCATTTTTAGATGGCAGTTGCTCCCAGTGGTACCCTGCGGGAGTTTTTAACTTTTTTTATTGAAGAATTAAATGAATAATTTAACCGTGAAAAAAAATTTGTTTTTCTTTTGAAGACATTTCTTTAATTGTTGCATTAAGCGCGGATGAACTTAAAGCGAATCAATACTTTTTAATGCGAGGTATGAAAATTCTCGACCGCTATTTTTGCATTCAGGATTGATGAACTGCATGCGTTTTAATAGTTTGGAGTGCGAAGCATGCACGTTGATGTCTCGCATTCAGCAAGGTAGATCTCAATGTGAACCAATACTTTTCAAACCTTTTTGCCGCATAAGAAAGCAGAAATCAAACGCATTCGAAATGTTAATACTTCTCAATACTTTTCAATCCGACATTTTTTGCAGGAAATGGAATGAAAGAAATGAAATTGCGACGCAATAGACACTAATAGCGATTTTGCCAAGATTCTTGTTTGAAGTTACAGAAATTTTCGTATATTGCTAATTTCCCATAGCTTTTTCAGTAAAACATTCATGTTTACAGTTATTTTTTGCGTAAATTTTGTTTTGTTTATTGTCAGTATAGATATGGAGCCAAGTGTAGCTTCTAAAAGTTCAGCTTAGGGCAAATTGTCTGATATACAACCCATAGTAACGTTTTTACAATACGAAAAAGAAATGTTATTGAAAAGATGATACATTAATTAAAAATGATATACTGATCAAATAGGTTATTTAAATTTTGGCAGTAAGGGAGGCTTTCTTCGTAATTATGAAATTTTCCTGTTCCAAGGTTTTTAGGGAAAATCAGAAGCAGTCAAAAGGAATCAAGGTTAAATCGAGGGGTTCACAACTCGCCCGATAAGGTGTACTCTGACTTCAAGTTATTTCATTATCTACACGTGAATGCATGTGACTTCACGACAGTGACTTTAGCGTAGGTGTAAACCTGACTTCGCGAGTTGTTGACCCCTCGCGTTGAATAATGTTTCGAATAAAAATTTATATAAGTCTTGCCGAAGACATAGGTGTGGAAAATACGAAGGTGGGTACGCACATTTATTGGCCATAGAAAATAAACAGTGAGACATACAGGAAACAATTCGAAAAGCATCAGAGTGAGTTATTTGGGACACTGCGACAGTTGTTCGGAAGGAAATGGGAAACGTTTAAAATGAAGTAGACACAAAGGCACACTTCGAAAAAAGTTCGGAAAAACATCGAAAACCTTCGGAAGGCGTTGGCAAAGAGAGGCGTTCGGGAAGAAATCGGAAGCAAAGTCCACACTTAGTTCGAAAAGGCTCAGCACGTACTTCTTTCCGTCCCATTCTGTTTGTTCCGTTGTAGTGTATTTTGATGGAAGCATTTAGTAATCAACAAAATTTTCCGGCATTTGTCTATCAATTAAAATCATAATTTTTGTCTAACTCTAAAGTCAGACCATCTGAAAGATCTCAAATTGATTAAGGCGCAGAATGGAAGTCCACCCGTTTTTATCCGGCATTTGCCCGTCAATCAGAACCATAATTCTATTCTATCTCCATAGTCGGAATGTGTCTGAATGTGCCTAGCATATACCCACCATTATCCAGTATTTTTCCGGCAATTACAGCTATGATTTTTTTGTCTAACTCTGACGAAGGAATGTTTCTGAATGTGTCTGGTATATATCCACCATCTGGGAGATCTTAAATTAGACAGATAGACAGATAAACATTATTTTTTCTGCCTACTTGCCTTGAAAAATGTCCTTTCTTACACCTCCATGTTTTACAGAATTTTTCAAAATTAATCCTTACAAACTGGCATTCATCCACACCTTAAGTTTATGACCGCTGAATATTATCGCCTTTTCCTCGAGCTTATATCTACTTTCCATATTTTTTACAAACTTTGCTTGTTCATTCCTCCTTCCTTCTCTCCTTCTCCATTTTACTCGACACCTTCTTCACCCATACTACCGCCTTTTAAACCTCTCTTTCATGAATTATTACTTTCATACTTATTCTACTCCTTGCTACTACCTCGCAATCCTCCAACCAGTGTTCAACCCTCTCATACCGCTTTCCTCACGATTCATGCATCCTCTTCTGCCTAAGAAGGCAGAACCTATTAAAACTCTCCCATGCAACCGCATCTCATCCTCGCTATAAGTTCCTGACTTCCTTCCTCTCTTTTCCCACACAAATATTGCAGTCTCCCCCTTGTAATATTCTACCCATACTACTTCCCCCTCTTTCAAATATTTCTCCTCGTACTTACACGCGCAAATCCCTGTTATAATCACTGATTTCGTTCTCCCCGTCTCCCTGCTAACAATTTAATTATGTGTATTCCTTGCTCACCTTAGTTTCCACTTCATATACCTCTCCTGTATCCTATTCACCTCCCCACCTTCCTTCCACGCATGCCTCTAGCTCACTCTCCATGTCCGCAATTAAAATCGCAAAAAGCGTTGGCCTAAGCGGACACCCTAGCCTCAACCCCTTGTCCCACCAAAAACCCTCCAAAATGCCCTCTCCTGCTTTCGCCTTACCTTTCTTCTCTTCATATACCTCCCTTGCCACCTCCCACAACCTCTTTCTACCCACCGAAGGGAACTCATACGTATTCATTAGCGTAATCCCTCTATAATTTTTCTGGCCATCCCTATCTTTTCTCTTATATAGTGGCACTATTAACCCTGTACCCTATTGTACACTGCACAAACTTGCACATTAGCTACCAATATGCACGTCCAAGATCTTATATTATTTGTGTCATTTAATCGCAATGCACCCATTTTTAGCCATCATTTTTCCGTGCAATAAAACTGGATAAGGTCGGGTCAGCTTCCACTTCTTAACATACACATTTTTCACTCTTATTAATGCTTGATAAGAGCTGGACAGGCTCAGACTTGAACCACTTTTGGACTTAAGTTACGAAAATAAATATTATTTCTGGTTCTCATTGGCGGATAGAAACCGGATAAAATCGAATCAGCTTTGAGTTCTCAGCTTAAACATTATGTGAATTTTTTGTAATGCCAGATGAAATCCGGACAGGCACAGATATGAACCGCTTTTAGACTTGTGAAACCAAAATAAATATTATTCTTGTTTTAATTGGCAGAGAGAAACTGGATAGGTTCGGCTCAACTTCCACTTCTTAAATTAAAAATGTTGTCACTTTTTTTCAATGTCAGGTCAGAATCCAACAGACTCAGACATAAAGCGCTTTTGAACTCAGTGAATATTTTATCATATTGGGATTACCGAATAACGGACGGATAAGAGAATGACGGACGGAAATGATGGCGGACTGAATCCAGACACAAAATTGTTACGTACTTGAAACCTACCATATATCAATGTCCCTAATTGATCTATTGGGTCGCAGCTGGTGAAGACTGCAACTTGAGAAACAAGTTAACTACAGCTGGAGAAAAAGACAGCAAATTTAGCCTTTTACGGATAAAAGAGGTTCGGTTTTATGGCAACTGGAATGTTACTGGGACTCGAACTTCACTCCGAACTTCGAAATTGCAGTTGTATGGCTACTGGAATGGTATTGGGATTTGGACTGTACTTCCCACTTTTGAATTGCAGTTGTATGGCAACTGGAATGTTACTGGGACTCGGACTTCACTCTGAACTTCCAACTTGAAGTTCTATGGCAACAGGGGCTTGAATTTCAATCCGAACTTCTGACTTAAAGTTGTACTCTCGGATCGGATGATCCAAAGTTTGGATGGCTAAACATTACTATAGAGACAAAACTGATACTGGTGAGGTTTCTTGAGTGTTACGACAACCTATCCTACTATAGGCAACCCCTACGGAGAATTGGAAGGATTCACTAGAACTAAAATTGAGTGTACTTTCAAGAAGGTCGGAGAAAAATATTTTTTCGGTGGGTATGCGGGAGAACTTTTACCTCAAGAGGTGTTATGGAAAGTTTTGTATGCGTTACCATTACGGCCTCATAGTAGGATGGTCACGTCATCAGCTGATGGTATCGAATGACTACAGAAAATCGTTCATTACCTAAATCCGTGGCGCAGTAATTAGCATATCGGGCTTAGAGCCGTCGACCAAAGTTTCAATTACCTATAGCAGTCTATTTTTATTGACACTGACACTCACTTGCTACTCACACTTGACAGTTCACTTCTTTCCCTTTCTCAAATAGCATCCCCAGCTATAAATTTCGTAGTCTATCACCAAACCAAAGTGCTGGAAATAAAGACATTCATTGCTTATTTCACTTTGCCTTGATTCGGGTATATCTTTTCTTCATTCTTATAGGTTTTATGCTGCAGAAACAGCTATTGGCTTATTCTACTTACACTCCAGAGGGATTGTATATCGTGACTTAAAATTAGATAACGTTCTTCTGGATCAAGATGGTCATATAAAAATAGCAGACTTCGGCATGTGCAAAGAAGGTATCACGGGAGACAAAACAACGAAAACCTTTTGTGGTACACCGGATTATATTGCACCTGAGGTGAGAAATGGATATTTACAGAAAATTTCTACTCCTCTTGATCCCCTTTTTACTGGAATGTTTTGGTAAAACGCAATTTTTTATTAAGCCATTATATCTAACAACAACTTATAACTCCAGGACCATCAATGCTGAGAATCTAAACAATTCTAAACAAGTTATAAACTACAGTTTCTCTAGCGAAAATGACGAATATTTGTACGGTGCTTATTTATGTCAATTTCATTTAGTGACGTCTAGTAGTGTTTTACATGCAGTCAGTCAATACCTGACTGCATGTCTTCATGACTGCATGCTATGAAGCAAAACGTATATTACTTTCTGTTGTGGACATTGAATAATCTGATCTGGCTCAATGATTTAGGCCTTTAGTGGTATATAAGAGATTAAAATAAAATTAAAAAAAGAAATTATTTTGAAGTCAGTACTTTCAAAGTTAAAAATTTAGTGATCGTAAACTTTTATGCTTGAAAATAACTAAACATTTCTTTAATAATTAAAAATTCTTGTTTTTAAACTTAAAAACAAAGCAGATAGAAAAACACATGTTTTCTTCATTTTAGAAAAATTTTCCGATATTTATAATCTCTCCACTTTATATTTTTAGTGTAGTGGATCAAATTTGCAAAAAAAGACATGATTTTTCAATGAGCATCACGCATCTACCTTGTTTCAAAAGGTTATAATGATGATTTGACGTTATTATAGGGAACATTCTGTCATAAGGACAACCACGGGATTTCACCTGGAGCAGGTGACATTCTACAAAATTGCACGCGCTCCAGGCGAAATCGCGGTAACATTTCAGTTGTAAGAACGTCTCACGACCATAAGGTAGGTGATGACAGTCTGGGATGGACTTAATACGACAATCTGGCAAAATACTTGTGCACCCTGAGGACACAGAGCGACCAAAGGATGACCGCCTTCTGTATTTTCCCGGAATTGTCTTAGCATTTTGTTGCCATGCAGGGATGCTTTTCAGGCTATCAACTAGTGAAAGCTTGGCATCTCCAAGCATCAATTAAAAAATTTTGAGGTCAAGTTTGCCACGTGTTTACGAGGTTTCCTGGAATTGATTTTTTTATATTAACCAAGCAAATCTTTTAAAATGTAATTTTTGTGTATTTTTCTACGGCATGATTTTGAATGAATTTTTCTATTACTTGATTTTTGTTGCGAATATTTAATCATTTTTCGCATACCCTAATCTGTGTAAATAGTCGTTCCTCCTCATTTCCCCAGAAAATTATATATTAGTTAGTCGATTTGCTGTACTATCATTCACGAGAAAGAAACTCCTGTCGATACTTAACCTGGCCTTCTACCTAATTTTTCCACATGAGGTTCGAGCTAGTTCGAGGTTAATTTGAGTTCTAATTCGTATATACAGTAACGTCAATGATATCGTTTGTTTGTTATGTCGATTTTTGAATTCGAAAGTTAGAATTCTAGTTTTGAGATACTCTTTTAGATTTTGCTCATTTGTCGTAATTTTGTTGTCTTTCACCCAAAAAAGGTCTGGTGGCCAACATATCTAGAGTTGATTAAGTTAATTTTTCAGGTTACGTTGCCTAACGTGCCTTACATTTTTTTTACAAAGAGGCATTATTACACTTTACATCACACTTTCCTTCTCTAGTTACAACCATGTAGCGCCTGAGTTGCTTCTGTTTGTTTTTTCCTCAAATACCCGACCAGTAGTTCGTGATGTCTTACTAATGAAAAACTTTCATGTCTTGCTAGATATTTTGCTTTACACTCAGTTCATGATAGAACCTTCTTTCGTCTGCCACAAATGTTAAATTTCGCTGCCTTTTTGCACTACTCTTATTACACTGACGCAGTCTATCAGTAAGAACATCATATCTCTGCCGCTTAAAGTCTATAGTCTCGTCCAATATTACTGGTCCTGATTCATTAGCCTGTCGAAAGTGCTTGATTTTAATCACGTGGCGTATCAACTTTCTGGTTCTGGTTTCTTTTTTGTATTGAGAAACTCGACTTAGTTTGCTATGTACTTTGCTGAAATGTATATCACAACAATTTGCATCATACTTCGTCCTAAATTTTTAGCCCTTTTCACTTTTAGTTTCGAACTCCGCGCGTTCATAATAGAGAGGCATCAATTCTTCTTTCATTGTGGTATTCCTGTCTATGCTTTTCCACGGGGTTTCAATTAAAGTCGTTGGCCACAGCTTTTTGTTTTGTGAGATCTCCAGATTGATTATGTGTTTTAGTGTTGCTCTTATTCCCTTTCTTCTTCGTTCTCTAACTTTCTGTCATGAGAAACCATGTGTGTAGCAATTCTACCACCAACATAATCATCAAAGTCATTAGAGGAAGGCACGGGGCATGACGCCCCGCCACGGCAATCACTATATATTTCAGCAGGGAGTAAGAAGTTATAACTGCTTTTGTTACGTACTTTATTTTGATCAATATGAAAACATTTAATTACTGTTGAAAATGGCCAGAGTAATTTTTCTTCGTTACGTTACACTTTTCACCATTATTATATTGTATTATTTGTATTCTACAATGTTCACAACGTTTAAATAAATGACAGTAATATCACGGCCATCATACCCCAGTGTATGAAGCACGCTGACCGAAATGCAAGACCCATCAATTAATTAAGTGTCAAATAACGACGTAAATAAAAAGTGGTTTGGAATAAAAACATAAGTTTCCTGATAATGTGAGCTTTACTTGAAAAAATACTCACGGCAAATTCCCATAACCCATCTCAGAAATCTCTTTTGCATTTTTTTTACCTTTTTGTACCTGATGATCATTTCCATCACCCACTTCGAACCAGAATCCTAAATAACAAAATTCCTCCACCATTTCCTCATTTAGCTTCCATCCATACTTTACTTCATTCTTTCTCTTCCTGAAACATACTATCTTTGTCTTAGTCACATTATTTGTCAGGTCTTTCTGTCTCACATACGCTTCGAATCCTTTTATTAACAAGCTCATTCCACTTTCATCCTCTGCCAGAAGCATCACATCGTCCGCGTACGCAAACGCTAAAATCAAATTTGTGTCCCAGCTCTAAGTAATGTTCCGAGAGTGCAGTATGATTAGAAGTACCAGGGTTCCTGATAGAATTTCTGGATATTCCTGGAACATTACTTAGAGCTTGGACACAAATTTGATTTCGAACATTATAAAATTCTTTCAGTTGAACCTAAAACAGCACGCAGAAAAATTGTTGAAAATTTTTTCATTAACAAAAATGATGATAATGTGAATATTAGATTCGAGCATATTAATTTTCCAGATCAATATAAACCTCTTACCAAATTATAGTATAATCACTGCCTATATTATCATCAATGGTATACTTACCTTCATAATTTTTTTCTGAATTTTTGAGTTTCTACAAATAATTTCCTGAGTCTAACACTGTCATCCGTCAAAGACTCATTATTGTCTTTGTCCTTCGTTCATAATTCAAGTTTTTGTTTTCTTTTAAACATTTTATAGCTTTTTGATATTTTTACTGCTTCTACGTTTTAAGTGGAGTTTCTGTTTCTTTGAATTGCTTTGACATAGCAGCCGAAACGTATCGACAAATTTCAAATTATATTTCGCTGAATTTTTATTGATTTTTCCCTGTTATTGGAGACTATTTCGACACAATTCTACAAGGTCGTGACTTTCTTATCAAAAATTTAAAATATTGTCCTAAAATGAATTTTTCAAAATAGAAAATCATTTTTAATTTTCCCATAGATCTTAAAAAGAATTCTGCTTATTGTCTGAAAACATTTCAAATCTCTTAAAAAGCTTCTAAATTTTTTTTTTAAGCTGTGTTTGAATTTGTATACAATATGCTTCACTACTCGATTTTTGTACAAGGTTCATTAAATTTCTTTAATAACGGATAATTTTAAGTATATTGTTCGATTTTTATAAATTATTTTTTCATTGTATGAAAAGATTGCAGTACAAAACTAGATAACCAACATTTTTAGATTTTTGGTAAAATAATGAAAAATACAATTTTAATTAAAATTTAGTTAAAATTTTAACGAAGTAGTAATTTTTTCAACCTTTTAGGATTTATATTTCTTGAAATTGTTATCATTTAGGAAAATTTTGTGTGTGGGATTTTTTGCATAACAACTTCTGTCATACTGTGATATCTCGATTCTTAATTTTGATTTTCATGGAACAGGATAAGGTTTTTGGGCCTAATATTTTTCATACTTATTTAGCATCCCCATGTTGTGGAAGAAATTTATCACTTTTGCAAAAAATAAAAAATTCACAACAAAAAATATAACACATAGTTGATATTTCAACCCTAAGCTGTTATGTAATTTAAGTATAGCCCCCAAAATGCAAAACAGTCACTAAAAGTCATATTTACGCAGAACCGCAACCCGACAGATTTTCAGCAACAACTACTGTCTGTTTCAAAAATCCTGGCCCCTCGACAAATCATTGCATAACTCAACCAAAAAAAATCGCCTGAAAGAAGAAAAAACATGTTTTCAATCCGCATTTTACTACGATTAAGCACAATATCATTTGATCGCGATGCGTCTATAAATTGCGATGCAAAGTTGCACTGACAGTGAAAAAGCGTTAAATTTTTTAATGCATTTAAATGCATTTAAATTTAAATGCATTTCATGTGAAAATTAAGTTCAATAAAATACCATAAAATTAATTTTTGCAACAACCACCTCAAAAGTTGAACTTTTCATGCTTCTAAATGGTGCCTAAAGGACCTTATTAGAGCAGACTGTGTGCGGAAAAATTCCCGCGCATGCGCAGTTTGAAGATGGCTTACTTTAGGCACTGGTGAAAAAGCTGCGCATGCGCACTTTCG
>JAABKJ010011773.1:0-10670 GCA_011634705.1 Andricus grossulariae
AGGGCCTTAAGTTCGTTCTTCGCCCATTGAACCACCCCAAACGAGTAGAGTGGAACCGGGACGGCAAGCATGTTGGTATATATATATATATATATAATTTGCCCTATGCTGGACTCGTAGAAGCATCACTTGGCTCCAATTCTATATTAATACTGAGAAAAAATAGATTTACTTCAAAAATAACTGCACAAAATCATGTTTGACTGAAAACAATATGGGGAATTAGGTATATCCGAAAATTTGTATAATTTTAAACAAAAATCTTGGGAAAACCGCTATCATTGTTTCTTGCGTCGCCATTTTGTTTCTTCGAATTCATTCATGTCGATTATGGCAGTTATCGATTACACTTAACTCGAATAAGCCGAAGATAATTTGAAACAATGCAAATAAATGTGATTATATTTTTTGTGAGATCTACATGAATCATTATCATTGGCAGATGTTGACGCTCATCAACGATATTTTTTAAACTTATAATGACATTCAATTCTTTTGGTGCAGTCGAATATCAGTGCAATCGAATTCTCACTATCGATTGGGTTTATCGATTGCACAAGTGGGAGCGAGTGAGTGAATGAGTAAGCGACAATCTTATATCAAATTGGCGCTGGAGACAAGCAGAGACGACGAGATGCTGTCAGAGCTTTTTCGAAGATTCTTGATTTAAATCAAAACAAATTTCGGATATTCCTAATTTCCCTGAGTGCTTTCCAGTGTTTTCAGTAAATAAACATCATTGCGTGCTCAGTTACTTTTTCAGTTAACCTTCTTTTTTATTGTGAATATGGAAATCGATCAAAGTGGCGCTTCTTGTGGCTTCTCATCATTCAGTCCAGCTAAGTGCAATTTATATTTCATAGTGTATTATTTTTATCATATAAAACAGGAATTTTATGAAGGACTCATTATATTAATTACAAATGAGAGTTGGGTAAATGGAATATTCGAAATTTGGAATATCTAAATGTGATTATGTGCAGCAATAATGTACGTAATGTACGAAAGTCAAAAAGGCTTCCTGAGTTATGAAATTTCCCTATTTCTAGGGTTTTAGGAATCGCCTTTGCTGGATTCAACAGGAATCAATAGGATTACTGAAATTTAAAATGCTTTGCAGATAAAAATAAATTATTATTATGAGAATATATATTTTTTTAATTCGACATTCGGTGACACTCGGAAATGATTGGAAAGAAGTCGTAAGTGGGACATTCGGAAGGACTCGGAAAGGTTTCGGGACTGCTCAACGTTCTGAAAGAAACGGAAGCAAAGTTCACATATGATTTGGAAAGGATCGAAACGGTACCTCTTTCCGAAACCTTTTCGAATCTTTCCGACGCGGTCTTTCCACACGTTTCCGTTTCTTCTGATAGGGAAGTGCTTTTAGAACCGTCTCTAAAAACAAATTGAAAAACAATTTCAGTTTCAATTTATGACTGCAGTTAATCAGAGGTTTAAGTTACAGTTTTCTATTCAAGTTGTACTATTTAAGATACTTGAAAAATGCATTCAAAATGCACGCATTAAGCGTACGAAATCGAGTGAGATATCGTACCCGCTCGCCATGGTTGCGTTCAAATTTGGCTTCAAGCACGACGTGTAAACAGATGGGGAGTTACGTAAAATGACGCCGGCGGCTTCGGTCATCTCACTGATTTCCCGTCATCTGACGTGCAAAAGCGCTAGCTAAAATTTGATGTCAGCCGTAAACTAGGCAGCGCTGCTGCGCTTTTTGGTGACAGATACATTAGGCTATATGACAAATGTAAATAAAAAATAAAGTATTAAAAAAAAATAAGTTTAAGTGATTTATAGTGCGCGTGAAAGTAATGAATTATTTTAATGCTACAGACTGTCGCAGATTTTCGTACAAATTGAATACCATCGCAACAAAAACGAGACGATCATATTTAGTGGGGTTCGGGCCTATTTTTTTTTTTTTTTTTTTTTTTTTTCGTATAGTTAGCTATAATAATACTCATTGGTTTTTGAACTTATTTATCACATAAATGTAATAAACTACTTTATTTTCAATTAAAACTTTTAGTCTTAAAATGCAAAGGGACATACTGTCACATTAATTACGTGTATTCTAGAACAGAGAAAAAATCAAGTTCTACAATATAAAATTGAATCAAATCATTTACGAAACTCTTAATTAACACGTGAAAAAGTAATTTTATTGTGAAATACTATGGACGTATTCACTATGAGAGTATTTATTTGTGCTCATTTTATGACCATTTTGCTTCCTCGCAGAGGGAGGTTTTCCCTAACAAAAGACTAAAATGTCAATTGATGTGTTCTGTTACAATGAATAACTTATTAACCTACAGTAGTTTTATATTTCAAATTAAATCCTTATAGAAACAATGCAACTTTTCTTAAAACTTTCTGAGTAGCTGTTGATTAATCAATAATAGTCTTTGATATATGGTCAAAAGATACATTCACTTATAAACAAAGAAGCTAATTTTGTTGAAAAATTTGAAAACGATATTGGTAGGTTATGGTAAATCATGAAAAGTTCTTAATTTTGGCAATCGATGCGTCTGGAAGACGAGAAAAAATATATTATATACTGCATCCGCCGGCTTTCGGCTTAGTTAACTTTTTAATTTGTTGACATAATTTGCATTGATAATTGAGATAATTGTAAAATAAAGAAGGGTTGCATGCGCAGAAAAAATAAGATTCCTGTTACAATGAAAGGATTTTTTATTCACTTAAGCCTGTTTAACCTATTTTTACATTCAGGTCTCTAATTTTAGATTAATCTCATTTTATTTATGAAGTCACGAACTATAAAAGTCAGTCCTACCTCACGCTAGAGGAATTTCCCGAGTATTTGAGGACACAATGTAATCTAACGATTCTCTCTCTCGGAGAGCTTAATTTTCTATTTTTCGCTTAATTGAGAATATGAAATCTGCACTTCGGGCAGTTTCAGCCTATGCTAAGAATCCAAATTTTCTTCTCTTAATGAAGAGACTCAAGGATTAAAATTATGAGTAAAATCAATCTTTTTATTCAATTTCCATGTTCTTTCTCTCTTATTTCGCTCACTAGAAATTGAGGAAATCTGCACATCGGGCAGTTTTAATACGCGCTAAAAATCACCTACACCTGGACGAAGAAATGATTAAATTGTATAACAAAAATCTATGAGATAATTATTTTTGTTGAGTTTTCGATATTTTTTCTTCTTATTCCTTCTATTCACACGTTATAGTATAAATCTCAGTAAAGAGGCGATTTACAGGTAAGAGTTTTAAATCATTTCGGGTCGCCTTTGTAACTCAAAAACCGCAGGTCAAAATATGTTAAATAGTTGATAATCGGCACAATGGCACATAAAGGGATAATCTCTTAATAGACTAATTTTCACACTAAGCTATAATAATTATTTTAGGACCTGCCACTCAGGTAGGCTAGCCTCGATACGGCGAGGCTAGTGTGCTCGATGAGCACGTTCGAATTTTATAAGATGGACCGAGGAATGCTCGGGCCTCAGGTAGTGCTATTGTTCTCTGACAGAAGAGAAACCGAAAGGAAGCGTAAACGAGCGGACTCGACTTTTCAAATATATGCTCGTTGAAGCTATTTTTTAAACTCTGGGATCTTCGTGTCCCTTTTCAAATGAGGTATTTTCTTCTTGTCTACTATTCGCATTCAATAATTTTTGCAGCTAGGTAGAGCAGTATGACTCCCCGTCTGAGTGTAAATTGATGGAAATACGATTACTAGCTCTTTTGGTTATTTCATTCGATTATGCTGACCATAAGTTTTGGTACAACCTCGATCGGAATCAATAAAGCGAATGCAATAAACTGGCATGAATTTTAATACCACAAAACGAAAAGGCCTTTCGCCAAAATAAATCAAGAAAAAAGATCAAATCTTAAAGTGGAACTCTGCCACAAAATACAAATGCTTGTAAGCGCTCAAGAAAAATTCCTTAGCTCGATTCGGACGAACGAAGACCATAATTTCAAAATTAAATATCTTATAGAAACAGTCGTGAGCGATACGATCGCTTTTAACTCTTTTAAAGAAGATTTAATTTTTTTTAGGGAGAAACTTCAAAATAGTTGAATTTTATTCCAAGTATTTTGTAGCCCTCCTCGTGCACGGAGTTTGCGTCACAAGAAGAGAGAATACGATCCTCAAGTCTTCTCACAGGACGTCCACTCTGCGATCTGCGCTTTTCAGACGCAAGATTCAGAATGCCGCTTTTCGGCCAAGTTTCACTTTTTATTTTCTGCGTTCGCCTTCAACCTCCTACGCTTACGTAACAGAGCCTGAGTGAGAGTTGTTGGATTCTGCGCTTTGCTTTTTTCTCCTGAGTGATGCAACTATGACCCAGGATCACGCAGGAGAAAGGCTTTTTGCCTATCTTCAGGCTATCCTTGTAACTCACAGGTTACAATACATTATAGTTGTATTGCCAATATTAAAATTTTTTTCCTCATATCAACAAGATAAACAACATATTTTTTCAATTTATAAATCGATATTGCTAGATCATAAAAGGTTATAGAAGGTTCTTCAATAGGCCATTCGACGTGTCTCGAAGACGCAGACAAACACGTCAGGTACAGTATTGTAGTACTCCTAATACGAACAAAGTTTTTCTGATATAAAAAGAATACACCAATTTTTTTAAACTTCATAAGTCGGTACTGGTCGGTCCTTAAAGGTTCACCAATGGGTCAATCGATGCGTCGCGAGGACGCGAACGAATACTCTACATGTTATATTGTCGTGTTTTGAATATCGAAAAAAAAAATTCATATGAACAGAATAAACCATTTTTTTGAAACTTCATAAATAAGTACTGGTGGTTCATAAAAGTTCATCAATAGGTCAATCGATGCATCTCACGGACGCGAACAAATACTCTACATGCGATACTGTCGTGTTTTGAATATCAAAAATTTTTTTTTCATATAAATGGAATAAACCATTTTTTGGAAATTTTATAAATCAGTACTGTTGGGTCATAAAATGTTTATCAATAGGTCAATCGATGCATCGCAACGACGCAAACAATTACTCTACATGTAATATTGTCGTGTTTTGAATATCAAAAAAGTTTTTTTTCATATAAACAGAATGAACCATTTTTTTTTAACTTTATAAATCAGGACTGGTGGGTCATAAAAGGTTCATCAATAGGTCACTCTATGCGTCTCAAGAGCGCGAACAAATACTCTACATGTAATATTGTCGTATTTTGAATATCAAAGAAAATTTTCTCACACAAACAGAATAAACCATTTTTTTAAATTCATAAATAGGTACTGGTGGGTCATAAAATGTTTATCAATAGGTCAATCTATGAGTTTTAAAGAGGCGAACAAATACACTGATAATAATATAGTCGTATTTTGAATATCAAAAAAGTTTTTCTTATATAAACAAGCTAAAATTGTTCTTTTTAAATCTCTAAACGCAAGAAAGAACTACTTCTAAATGATCGATCTAGCTCAAAATCCTATCAGACTTGGATATCAATCGGAGCTACACTCCATCCAAATTTCATGATCGTAGCTCTTTTACTTTTCGAGATATGGTGAACAGAAAAAAGTTACGTACACACATATACACACACACACGGTAATTTTTTTAACATTTTATTTTCGAGCTCCTGGGGTCGAATTATATCAAAATATGTCAAAAAAGTATATTCGAAAAATTAGGTCATTACAAACCTCCCTCTATGAGGAAGCAATAATGAATGGGAATTGTATTTTAACACCAAGTTAAACACAATTATTGTTCAGAACTTTTATAGGCATATTAAAATCATTAAATTTAGTTTTTTTAAATTCAAACTTTTCTCGTAAGGTTAATTTTTGATGAAACTTTTCATAGTTGTAGCACTTCAGTATTTACAGCATATGTAAATCAGGTCTTTATTTTATCCCCTTGAAAAAGTTGCGTTCGTCCTCAGCCTTTCTCTATTGAAATATCAATTTCAAATTAACCAAAAAGATTAGTATATCGTGAGGCTTGGTAAACCAAGGTAATTAATAAGTCTAAATATTTTAAAATTTAATTTTCAGGTGGATAAAATGAGGATCTGATTCACATTGAATGTAAATCCTGCATTTTTCTAATTTCTCCCTGCGTCATTCATCCGCGAAAATGAACAAAATCTCCAATCTCGATTTTAAAAACGAAAATTTTCATACTTCAGTATAAAAAGTTTAAAAAAGGGATACAACTATGAAAAATCTGACCATAAATGAAGCTTACGAAGGTAAGTTTCAAGTAAACAAACAAAAACTATGATAGTGCTAAAAAATGGTTATTTTGCAGTTGTTTTCAAAACAAAAGTTTTGTTCATTATCTCCCAATAAAGTTACTTTTGCAGTATAAAGACTGTCGAATACGTCTGATTGGATTCAGCACAATTTTACATTGTACATAAAGTTGATATTTTTCTGTACCTTTGCATTTTGTAAACTAAATTTCTAAATAAAATTTTGGTAATTTATTAAATTTTTGTGTTAAATAAGTTAAAAAAACATTAAGTATTATCATAGTTAAGTATTACAATTTAAAAAAATTAGGCCGCAACCGACTTCGGCGAAATAAAATTGAATGAAACTTATTTAGCCGATGAAATGAATGTGTAATTGAATCAACATTTTTGAAAATATAAGTGCTTCTATTCGCAACATAGGCCTCTTTTTCGGTATGAATATTAGCCACTTTTTGGGTTATTTATAAATATATAATTTTTTTCAATTTATAAAGGTATATTTTAATTTTCTAAGAATTACCAGTAAAGTTACTTTAAATAATAAATTGCTAATGATGGGAAAGGGACTTAATACCGACATTGATAACAATTAAAAAGTAGGTGGTGTAGCAATAAAAATAGATTTTTAATTCTGGTTTGATGTACTCATAGCTGTCAGTAGGTATTGCTTTAATCAATCATCTCAAAATTAACTGAGATGCCTTCAGAAAACTCAAATTCATAATGGTCTCATTTTTTTCTTACATTTCGTTTTTATTACGTAATAAGCACCTATCGTTGAATTTTTAGAAAAAATTTATAAGTTGCTTTAAAATTCTTAATTTTTCCAGTATTTAAAATAATTTGTATCAAAGTCTAACTTTTTAATTCCGTGCACACTTTTATTTTCAAATATTATTTATTTATGGATCCTATGTGTTATTTCTTATTTCTACCACACTTTAAATTTATTTTACATTTTTATATTTATTTCTGGAATTACATTACAATTTATAATCCTTTTAAATCTTTATTATTATTCTTATCTTGGAAAGTTTGAACAGACTTTACATATAGGAAATAATGTTTATATAAGTGCGACTAAATAAAAAAATTTCCAGACCCTTCCTTGTCCATAAAATATTCTTTTATTAAATATTTTATTATTTTACCCTTATAACTAATGCATTTGTCAGCAAGAAGCTCTCTTGCTTCCTTCGTTCCCGCCGTTCCCCTTTTTCCCTCTCTCCGACGCACAGTGGTCAAAAATCGCGAAAAGTTGGCCAAATGTATAAAATGTTCATAAAAAGGGCCAAATCCTGTTACTGGCGGGTTTTCAAGGTCGCTGATTACGAATCCGATGTCAAAAACTTTTTAAAAAAAATTGCGGATCGAATATGACAGGCGAGTATGCTAAATAAAATTTTGATTTTTTTCAAAATTAGGATAAAGTGGTTTTTAAGCTCGCTGATTACGAATGCGATGTCAAAAAGTAAAAAAAAAAGAGAAATAGCGGACATCAAATTTGTAATCAGCGACCTTAAAAGCTCCCTTATACCAATTTTTTTTTAAATCAACAATTTATTTACCATACTTGTCCGCCACATTGGATCCGTCATTTCGTTTTCGGAATCGTTGTCATCGGATTCATAATCGGCGGCCCCAAAAACCCGTGCGTAACAAAATTTGGCCCATTTTATGAACATTTCATACTTGTGACGAGTCTTTCGCGATTTGGTCCCACTGTTTTTCCGCGGAAACACCCATATATATGCAGCTTGATATAAAAATTGAGATTGAAGTTAAATCTGCAGCTATCTGCAGCTGGTTTTCTTAAACGTAATGGGAACAAGCTAATCATTATCTTAAACTAAATATCTCGTTGGAACTCCGTGGAACATTTTTTATATTCATCAAATTATATTACTTCTCGTTTTTCCTTCGCGACGATTTCAGTCGACTTTACATGTTCTTGTAAATTGCAATCAATAAAATCATGATTCAATAATTGAATAAGATTGAAGTGCTTACTTTTCAGAGACGATTTCGTGTCGGAAAACAGAAATTTGTTTATTATTTCACAAGTCATGCGTTTTTTTGCATAGTCCTTTTTCACTTGTTTCAAACGTGTTCAATATTACTCCTCAAACGCTCACATTCAAACTAAACCACCGAGTCAAAAAAAAAATCTTATTGTTAGTGAATGTGGCAATAAATTACACATATACTACTGAGACGTATCTATTAGTAAAAAGCCCTTGAAAAAAATAGTATATTGTGTATTGAGGGCGTAAAGAAAGCTATTTTGACGAGTGTGAATTTGCTACCCGAGCGAAGCGAGGGCCGCAGTCACACTCGTCAAAATAGCTTTACGCCCTTGATACACACCATACTTTTTGTCCCCCTCCTTGCAAACAAGCATGTGAAGCAGATAGAGGATGTTTGGTCGACTTGACAATTTCAGATTATAGGTGAAAGCAAGAAATATCGTACTTTATAGAAGGGAGACTGCCGGGTTTATCAATACAATTTTCTTAAATAAAAAGATCAAATCCTCCATATTCTCACTTATGGGGTGCAGTGTATGTGTAGCAATCGTAAAGTTTCTTGTAGCGAGCCTAAACTTTCATGTTGGCCCGGCGGTGGAGTGCGCATGTGCGAACATCACTGGGCTGGAAACGGCCACATTACGCCTGCTTCACGTGCATGTAATAGGTCGTTTTCCAGGGGGTCAGACAAAAAATATTTTCAGAACAATTGAGAAACAGGTTTACAGAGTAACATTGTTCCGTAATGGTGCCGTAACACATATGTAACAGTGTTACGAAGTAAATTTGTTCTGTAATCGATCCGTAACAATTACATGATGTTGTTACAACGTTTTTGCATTTATTGTAACAATTCCGTAACAGTGTTTCAACGATATGTGACCAAAAAATGTTTTCTATATAATTTCTGCACTTAGTTTATATTTTAAATAATCCACTTTCACGCACTGTCCCCTGCACATATAATCGCACGCTTAAACCCGTTGAAAAATCGCACTCGCTGGTGATTCTAACCCTACCTAAACTACCTAACACGTATGTACGTAGCCGATGCCTTAGCCAATCGCGCTATGGAACCGCTTGAACGTTCGTGACAAAATCTCGGCTATGCTTTTTTGCTGAAAAAGCCAGGGTCAGCTCAGAAATATATTCATTATTTTTTCAGTTGAGGCATATTATGAGAAGATGGGTTAAAAAAATTGTATGGTGCAAAAAACGGTATAACCGATAAGCATGCAAAAAACGCCACAAAAGGGAATCCAATGTTGAGTCAGCCATTTGAAAGCATACAATAAAAAAAATTTGTTCCAAAATTTCAAACCGTTATCCGCCATATTGTATTTTTCAAGAAAATTACAAAATTTTTATGATAATCTTGTAGAGCATCCAAAAAGGAACATCTTTTTTAAATAAACTTTTTTTCGTATCGCGCCTTGTTTGGCTGAAAATGTTAATTTTCGTTTCTTCTTTTGGATATTGAAAATGCTGTAACTCTGAACATTTTCATTTTATTAAAAAATGTAATTTAAATAAATTGTTTGAATCTTTTAGTACTATGAACGGCCGTACATATAATTTTCAAGTTTTGAAAAAAATGGTCTCAACAATTTTCAAAATGCGCTCACTCTTCGAATTTTTATCCAAAATGGCTGGCCAACAAACTTCGCCTTGAGTTTAGGCGACTAAAAACGTATAGAAAAGGCCAATCCATTCAGTCAATCCTTTCGAAAGTTATCGTGCTACCAAAATAAAAATCTACAGACTAATAGACTAATAGATTAACAGACTAGCAGACTGACATACAGACAGACAGACATTTTATAAACAACCGTTTTTTGGGTTCAGGGGGTCTTAAAACGTGGACATTTGACAAAAACCGTGGAGTCAAATTTTACGAAAATCTAATACCTTCTCTGGATGAAAATGTAAAAATACAAAAAGTACCATGAGCATTAATGATATTTATTTTATTGTTTTATTTGTTAGAAATCGTACTGAGGACATTAAGAACTTCAATATTTCAGAAAACCACATACGACATGAAAAAGAGCCGAAATAAGCAAAGTTTTGATGAGAATGTGCCCACTTATCGGGCAGATTTTTTCACTGTTAATGTTATTTCTTACGAATAAAACAAAAACTACATATCCTATCAAAAAGCGACGAATAACAAATTTGTAGATCTTTTGGAAGTGCACAGTTTTTGTTCGATTATTATTTGTCGTATCTTGCATAGTTTGACCGAGGAATTGAATTTTTGATTTTTCAATACTTTTTGTGCAATAAAAATGGGAATTTTCGATTTTTCGAGAAAATTCAAAAAGTCGTTATGATAATCCTGTAGGGCGTGCAAAAAGAAACACTTTTTT
>JAABKJ010011774.1:0-10670 GCA_011634705.1 Andricus grossulariae
GTGTTCGTTTTTCTTTCTAATCGTCTTCAAATTACATAAGCGGTGATATTTAGTGACGAAGAATTGTCAATCGATATTATTTGCTTCTGTCGTAAATAAATTTAATAAACAAATGCATAGTTTGACCATTTATAATTAGAAAGTGATCGTTTTTTTATAATTGCCTTCAAATTATATCACTGGAAATGTTTTGTGATGTTCCAGAAGAATTAGGTTCCAAGCTGTACTTGTGAATCATTTCAATAATTTCTACCTACTAATGGTCAAACTGTGCATTTGTTTATAAAATTTGTTCATGTCAAAAACAAATAATATCGATTGACAATTATTTGTCACTAAATAGCACCACTTATATAATTTCAAGACGAGCAGAAAGGAAAACGATCACTTTCTACCTACTAATGGTCAAAAACTGTGCATTTGTTTATAACCGTTTTTTATAAAATAAACAAATAATATCGAATTACTAATTTTAATCACTAAATATTACCACTCATATAATTTAAAAGTTCTAAGAAAGAAAAACGATTACTTTCTGCCAAAAACCGCCTAAAATATGCATTTGTTTACATGATTTGTTTATCAAATAAACAAATTATACCATAGAACAAATTTTCATGATCAAACATGATTCTGTTGATAAAATGAAGCAATTTCAACTTACAAAGATACTTTGCAAGCAAAAGTTTCGATATATTGACATTTTTTAATATAATTTGTTTATAACAATTAGATTAGACATCCTGTACATTGTTTATATCTTTTGAATACTTCGAAATTTGTTTCGAGAATGGGATTAATTACGTCATTGATTTGAAGATAGAAAATAATAATTAAAAAATGTCTCATTTTCTCTCTTTGTTTATTTATACAAAAAATACTACAAAGATAAAGTTTGAACTCAAAAGATCAATTTTCTACCAAAAAAATTCATTTTCATCTTTTAACTTATTATATTAAGTTAAAAGTATGAAGTATAAACAAAAGTATAAAAAGGTATAATATGTAGTTGATACTATAATTTAATTTTGAACCAAAAGAGCTTATGACTCCTCAACGAAACATGTAATAGTTAATGTTTCAAACAAAAAAGATGTTAATCTGAAATAAAAAATAGTGTAAGTCAGTCAAATGGACGCATTTTCAACAAAACAGTTGATTGATTAAATAAAAAAGATTAATTTTTAACCAAGTAGTTGAATTTGTAACCAAAAAATATTAAATTTCAAGCAAGAACATTAATTTTCTGCCAAAAAAGACGAATTTTTTACAAAACTTTCAACGTAAAAGGTCAAATGATTTTCAATTTTAATTTATAATGAAAAAAATGCTTCAATTTTGATCTATTTTATTATTATCCTAAATATGAAAAAATATGAATATTCCACAAAAAATTGAAATTACATTTCCAGTGTACAAAATTAATTTTGAACCCAAAAAAAACGAGTTTCAAAAAAATAATTTTTTTTTAACTAGCTACACTTCATCAAAATTTCATTATCATAGCTCTTTTCCTTTTCGCGATAGGGTGAAGAGAAAAAAGTTGCACACACACACATATACATTTTTTTTAAACTTTATTTTTGAGCTCCTGGGGTCGAATTATATCAAAATATGTCAGAAAAGTATATTCGAAAATTTAGGTGATTACAAACTTCCATCTATGAAGAAGCAATGATGAATTGATTAATCAGATTCTCCTCGAATCTGCTTTTGTCTGCCGATAAAGACATGAGTAAATCACTGGCCGACAATGAATACTGTTATAATCTCTAAAATTGCGCAAAACATGGATCAATGATATTTTTATTAGCTGATAAAATTTGAAAATTATATAATTTAAAAAAAAAGATGAAAAAAAGGATTAGGAAAATGGGTCAATATTCTCAATATTGAAGGTAATCTTAAATAAAATGCAAAATTATCAAAACTCCCAACAGAAATTGAACTGGTTAACCGATTTTTTTATATCTTTTTTTAATCGTTTCGTCATCACGTAAGGAATCTAATGCAGCATATCAAAATTCAATTGCTTAATATTTTAATAATTATCAATTTCGTTCAACCATCTCGAAACATGTAAGTAGTTCTAGATGTAGTGGTAAAAGTATATAAGGTAGAATAACCAATCAGTAATATATACCCTTATTTGGAAAGTGACGCAATTTGTCAAGATACCATGCATCCCTTCTTAGATATCGAGTGATAGGAAGTTTTAGATGTAGTGGTAAATATATGTAAAGTATAATAAACAATCAGTGATTAGAGATGCCCATATTTGGTGAATGGCGCAGTTGTTAAAATACATGTATCCCTTCTTAGATATCGAGTGATATTCTAGATCTAGAATTAGGAAGTTCTAGATGTAGTGGTATCAGCATGTGGAGATTGTGAATACTCTCAGGTTTTGAAGAAGCGTAATAATGTGCAGGTGTAGATTCGAGGAATCTAACTTCATATTTGTTTGCATAAATCTGTTTCAACAATAGAATATTTTTGCGATTTGCTCTTGTATTGGATGTCTTCCTATACAATTCTCATGCTGATTATCGATTATTGACGTTTCCTTAATGAAGATTTTAGTTCTTCGTAACAATCTAGTATCTTTTGCATGCACTGTTAAAAATGTTTGGAATTCTGCAACACTTCTACATTACAAGCGTAAGGTAAAATTCCAAACAAAATATTGGAATGGCGAAACTGCAATACGTGTATTGTAAGTGTTGTAATTGGTGGAGTCACCGTAGCGCGAACTCTACGAGTTATTGTAAAATTCCAATACATGATGTATTGTAGCGTTACCTTACGTTTCGGAAATAAGCTTCCAATACATTTATTGGAAGTTTCCATTCGAAATTTTTTACAGTGTGGGAGTGCACGATAAAGACGTAAGAATGATACAGATATGTCACGCAGCTTCCAGTACTTTAAGCATAGGAGATTGAAAATATAGTCAGTTTTTATCGTTAACTTAGTGATTGATTGATGGGTCTATAACTGGTGGGCGCCTATTCAATGTGTTAGTTCAGCGAAAAATGATGCGTTGCGTCCTATTTGAACTTTTGCGTTGTTCCTTTTAAATCTGATTTGTACAATTGATATGTATGCCAATATGTTTATTTATCATGCGATTCTGGCAATAATAGATAGGTATTGGATTTCACAGAGTTTTTGACAATATTCAAATATGATCGTTCAACTGATTGGTTTATTATTGACTATGAATGTTTCATAATTATAATCCATTTGTTATAAGTAATAATTATTATAAAAGTCGCGGGACGTGACAGTTCGATCATAGAAAAAAAATTATTTGATTATACAAAAAATAAAACTGATATTTCATCAAAAGGACTAATGAACTAATCAATGAAATATTTAATAACATATCATTGTGCCAACTACTCGTGAGTTGCCTCGCTATCTGTACCGCCGGATTTCAACTAATTATTGTAAGTTTTTTTCCTCAAATATTTTACATTCCTAATCGCAATTTTTCATCTAATGCAATTATTTTTATAGACACTGAATAAAAATACAGTAAATTTGCCAGGTATCATATTAAATGCATCATTTGTGTTAATTGCTTTATTTCAAATTCTACTTTACTGTTGGCCAAGCAATGAATTAATGAACCAGGTAATAGAATATTTTAATAATACTTATAAAAACAAAAAAAACTTTATACTACTGCTTGACTTGCGACTAATGGAAGCTTCAAACAATCTTACTTTTTCATAATTTGATACTTTTTGTCTAATTATGTAAAAAAAGTTATAAATTAAATATTTCATTGCAATATCTTTTGAGTGGAATGAAATCGATTTTTTTTTTAATTTTGTTTGAAAAACTAATACCACCTTCACTAAAAAAATTTAATCACAGAGTTTGGAAGTTGGAAATGCTGCATATCAATCTTTATGGACAAATTTACCTAATTCTTCTTGCAAAGAAATTAAATTACTGATTTTGAGAGCTCAAACACCTATGTATATCACAGCTGGAAAAATGTACATTCTGTCACTTGATAGATTCATAGTAGTAAGTTTTTATCTGTATTTTTTTATCAAATGAAATATCATTTTTAGTCAGAACTTGTGGGACTATTTTAACTCATTTATATCATAATTCATAAAATTAATTAAATTTATAACTTGACAAACCATGTATTAAAAAAAGTATAGGATGTTCTATAATTTTTCAATTATTTCTTTTACAGATTCTCAAAACATCTATGCAATGTTTATCATATTTGAGAGCGTCCTATCAACACAAAGACAAAGTTGGATAATAAGAACAATTGACTTTTTTTACTTATTGTCAGGGTATATTCTAACGGTTAGTTGTAACTAAGTTGGTTAGTTGCAAATGAAAATGGTTAGTTCCAAAAGTCAAAAATGTTAGTTGTAAAAAGTAAATTTTGAAATGATTTAGCATACTCCGATCTCCGAGACCAAATAATTGTGGTGAAGACAAATTATTTATTTTTATTATAGAGACTTAAAATACTATGACATAAGTATTCTTACAAAAAATCGGAAATTTCGGATGTGGATTCCTTTTTTTTATTATTAATATTTAAAAAGGGTAAAATCTCCCTCCAATCAGGTTAACGAGTAGTGACGACATTGAAACAAAAAGAAAATGTGATTGGTTGTCCAAGACGACAATCTCGTGTGGACCCTTCCACGTCATCAACCCCTAGATTATAAATATAAGGGCGCGCGCTGGAAACGCCAGATTTTATCTCGCATCCTTTTTAAAACAAACGCATTTAAAAAATCGCGAAGTTTTGCTGATTGCACAAGTTGGTGCAAATAATCGGGTTTAAACAAATTCAATTAATAAATAGTAAATTTAATATATTAATTAAAGATAATTAATTTACCAGAATTACTAAATGTGTCAACCTCCGAATATTTTATTTGAACTGGTGGAACATTTTTCAAATCCTCAATTCCAACTGTTTCAATTGTGCCACGTTCATCAAGAACTGCATTTTATAGTAATTGTTGTGTATTCACCAAATGGTACAGCTCAGTTTACAATTCCTCGTGAGCGACGTCCAAGAATTCGTTAATGCTTGCCACGAATGGAAACTTGAGATAGTGTTGGGCCACGGTAATATTCTCGGTAATTACCACAGGAAAATCACCGTCATTACTGTAACGTTACTTTCGTTATCGGTGGCACTGCGGCGCTATCTGTGCGATAAAATGTAAACTTCAATTCATTCATGTACACATGTATTGATTATTCTTATCGACTTTATTGTTTTTTTTAGACTTATGAAAGAAAAGTAGAAAAATTATGTTCTATTAAATATTTTTAATATTTTGTTATTCGTAACAGAACAATTAATACAAAATGGCTGGAACTATCATTCAGGATATCTGAAAAATAGTATTGATTCAACCATTTTTAGATGAGATAACTTTGTTTAAACAAAAACTGCTTTTGGCGCAAAGAAAAGCATTTTCTAAAATTTATAATGATGAGAATTCGAGAACGGTTTTTTTGTTTGAAATTAAATTTATAGAAAACTTGCTATTTTCAGAAAACTTACTATTCCTTCGTGGATGGTTTCAACGACTTAAACAGCAATGGACCATTAGATCTTATTTCTTCCAATCATCATTGGTTCCAGAAGAAATTATCAACGCCGAGCAGGGGTGGGAAAGTAAATACTCGTGGTAATTTACTTGGTTTCCTAAAGTAACTTACCTGAACTTTTATACGTATAATACGTATTTTACGTATTACACGTAAAAAATGTAAAAACGTAAAAGATGGCGGACTTGAAAGGTGGGTGGCGGGTGAGGGAAAGGAGCATAATATAACCTTAATTATCCCGGAATACATTAATTGCGAGATTAAATTAATTATTTTCTATGAAACTTAAAAAATAAGTAAATCAAAAGATTGCACCTGGGGCAAAAAGCAAAATTTTTGCCATTTTCAATCTTTAAAATAAAATTCAACTCCTCCCAAAGGAATTTCTGGGTCTGCCACCTCTAAAAAATTTTTAATCAATTAAGAAGCTATCAAGCAAGTCAGTCAGTGTCTTCGGTGTATTAAAGAATGAGGTTATGCTTATTTTCTATATAAGCACAATCGCCATCTTAAAAACGTTAATTACACGTAAAAAACTAGGGACGTAAATTACGTAGGTAATTTACATGTAAAAAACTACGTTAATTACCTAAGGTATATTACGTACGCAACCCTGCCCCATGGTATTGATAATTCATTTGCAAAATATTATGCGTATTAAAAATGATATGAATTTTTTTGATAATTATCACTAATTTTTTTTAAATATAATATAATTCTTTAATCTAACTTTTCAGGCATCAATTCAGCATTGATGTACTTTAGGAGTGTAAATTTGTTTCTTCATGATTAAAAATTCGATTTTTGAGAAAGTTTTTTGACTTCTGAAAAATCGTTGATAATGCGCTTGAGCTATTATGGAGATAAGCCCATCAAGTTTATTTATTCTCGATCGTCGAGGCGCGAACGAAACGAAAATATCAGTGTAGCCAAAAACGAATCAAGAGTTCGGTTGGAGTTGAACCGAATCGAAATATGAGTGCGAGCAAAAATGGGTTATTCCACGCGCTACGGGCAAAAACGAGTTAAATCTTTAACTCGTTTTTGCTCGTAGCGTGTGGGCTAATTCGTTTTTGCGAGGAGAAATAATCTACCCGCTTTTGCTCCGTCTCTTTTCTTAGTCCGCTTTTGCTATCAGTCTCTCAAATACCCATAATAAAAATGCGTAGAACCAGGGACACATGTCCTAGCAGATATGTGGCGTGGTTATAATAATTTGGATAAATTGGGGTACCAGCAATCAACGGTGCTGGTATCGCGGCGATGAGTCTACAGAGAGTTCGCAATGTGCAAACCTTGCGTCTTGTTAAACAAGACTGTACGGCCGGTGCTTGACTCGGCCAAAACGATAGATCCCCCGACGGCAGGTCAATGGGCTGGATGCGAACCACGTGGTAGCTTTTACTCCATATTTTTAATCGTTTACTGTTGTAAGATTTTTCCATTTGTATTTCCCTTTATGACATCCAGTCAAGTATGTTAAGCTGGCACAACACTATTGAGATATAGAGATGTTACCTATTTCATAATTTAAAGCTTATTTAGGGCTAATTTGGGCCCCTATTCCCAAATTTAGGGCTCTATTATTTTTTGTAAAAAATAGTGTTTGCGCTAGCTTAACGGTAATCTGGCCGAACATTGCTGTAAAACATACTAAAAATGATTTCACAGAAAATTCACTTCACACAATAATTTAGGGCTCATGGAATATAATAATAAGAAAAATGGTTTGAACAATTTTTGTTTAAACAATCCTACTAAAAATGAATTAAACATATTTATTTTATTACCCAACGTTAATGCTCATTTAGGGCTCCCTGAATATGATATTTGAACATTAAAAAAATTGTTTAAAAAATTATTATTGTTCAAATAAATTTACAAAAAAAAATTCTTTTTTTTCATGTCCCTTGCAGATCGCACATTGTGCGATTTTTTCTTTGCCCTTTTTTTTGTTACTTATAGTGTTGTGCCACCTTAACGTTATCAAAAATCGGTGAAGAAAATCATAAAATTCATTCTTTCCATTCGCATAATTTAGGGCTCGTTAAGGACTAATTTCGGCCGGCAGTCTTAAATTTAGGTATCTAATATTTAAACGAAAATAGTGTTTGCATCAGCTTAACGTTAAGCTGACCGAACATTGCTGTAAAACGTGCTAAAAATGATTTTACAGAAAATTCATTTCATACTGAAAAAAAATTTAGGGCTCATTTAGGGCTCTGGAAATATAATAATCAAAATTTGAAAAAAATGTCTAAACAATTATTGTTTAAACAATTGTTTCTAAAGTTCAAATAGCATATTCGGGGAGCCCTAACGCAGGGTAAGAAAATAAATATGTTTAATTCATTTTTAATAGGATTGTTCAAACCTTTTTCTTTAATTTTGATTATCATATTCCCAGAGCCCTAGATGAGCCCTAAATTATTGAATGAGGTGAATTTTCTGTAAAATCATTTTTAGTACGTCTTACAGCAATGTTCGGCCACCTTAACGTAAAGCTAACACAAACACTATTTTTTACAAAAAATAATAGAGCCCTAAATTTGGGAATAGGGGCTCAAATTAGCCATAAATGCGCCCTAAATTATGATATAGGTTACATCTCTATACCTTAATTGTGTTGTGCCAGCTTAACATACCTGACTTATGGGGTTGCTATTTAAAAAGCCTAGTTTTAAATTTGGAAGAAAATGTTGATGTACGTTGTTGGCTTTAGGGCCCGGTGAATTGAAAACAATAATTAAGGAAAGCTTGCACGGCAATGGTCAGGCAGCGTTTTTTAGAAATAAAATAATCGCGCAAGTTTATGTAACTCCAGAATTAAAAGGCCAGTAAAAAACAAGTTATTAAATACAGCACTGTTTAATATGTTTTTGGGAAAGTAAGTTGTAGTGTCTGTTTAACAGTTAAGGTAAGTCCGACTTATAAATATTAATTGATAGTTCCCTGCAACATTTTATATCAAATTACTATAGAGCATTTTTTAACTTCTCGCCGTTATTAACTTAATCAGTCTTTCCATTTAAAGCTAAACAGAACTCCAATTTTAAGTTTCAATCGTAATTTCTATAGACTAATCTTAGTGACTCGTGTAATGTGGTAGGTACAATATCACAATTATAATATTAAATTCTTGAAGAACCTCCTTAAGATTAAATATTGCTTTCGAAGTAAGTGCATTTATAATTGCGCATTGTGAACCTTGTCGTTGTTTATAAAATCCATCAGTCTTTCAATATTGAAGATTTAATAGACATAAATATAAGATAAATTCTGAAAACACAAAAGGATGTAGTAACATTCTAGACGAGCCTAGATGATCCATGTCCTGACCTGTGTGGTCGTACGTTGACATTACACAAGTTACCGTCGTTTGTAATGTCTTCTGTGAAGAAAAAAAATAGCAAAATTCAACGTCACGAGATACAAGGTTTCGAACTTCGCAAGCTTGTACTTGGCATTAGTGTAAACTTTGAAAAATTTCATTGAAAAACATTTAAAATTACTAAAAATAATCGACAAGTGTTCGCAGTATGAAGTTGTTTCTGTTCGCAGCTATTATATTCTACTCGCAGCATGAAGTTTGTCAGTAGAGTCAGTACTGATGATTTGGTTTTTGAATGATTTTGTTTTGAGATTCAATAATAATTTAAAGATGAAAAATATTGGTAAACCTAATCGATGTTAATTATGCAAGTGTAGTTAGTAATGATACATTTTGATAAACTTCAGACTGTGACAACTGTCATGTCAGTCTTTGTTGGTGCTTTTTGTTGGTAAAAATTTTAATTTTATAGATATATTAAAAAAAAATCGTTTTGAATTTCAAAATAATTATACAAATTTAGATATTCAATTAATTATCTAGATTGAATCGAAACTAATTTTACTCGCAACATTATGAAAAATTACTCATTAACTGCGTCGATAATTTTTTTCAGTAATAATTTAAATTTAATAATGTGCTAAAAAAATTAAAACATGTCGAATCTATGTTTAAGCTGTAAATCCTTTCAGGTTATTAGACACCATTTTTTTTCTGATTCTAATATGTTCAAATATAATTATTAAAGCTTCACACTGAATGCGTCAATATTTGATCTTTTTCTAATTAAAAAGCACAAAATTATAAATAAATAATATTCATTCATTCGCAGCATGAAGTCGGTTTACAGAGATGCTTTAAATTTTGTATTCCTGTTTTGTTAAATTGGTTCGTTTTATTATTTGAAGTTTAAAACCACGCAAGTGTAAAAGAAAATAATGTTGATTTTATAGTATATGAAATTCTTTGGGATTAATTAAAAATTTTGGAAATTGTACAAAAAAATGAAATTTATAATTAGAAAAATTTTTTTTTCGAAATAAACATATTTGACGTTTTACTTAATATGTTTCCTTAACCTTGTTAGTTTATGGTATGAATAAGTCAAAATGATTTCAAATATTCTAAAATTTGTACGTCTTTAACCTTTTTAAGACCTTCAATACAGTAAATTAAAATTTGTTTAATCATACTGATCAGCTTTCACCTAACAAATTTCAACATCAAAATTATTGCTAATCGAAATCGTTTGAAATTAAAAAATCTTGAATTGAAAGAATATATCAAAACATTGAAAATGGTTACTTAGTTCAACATTTAAATCATTCCAAATTGTATCGTTGGAAAATAATTATACTTCATAGTTGAAAAATAATTATAACTAATGATTAGTTAAATAATTCATTTTGACGTAGATATCAAACTACATTATTACTAACTATTCATATTATTTTGCTACTATTTAATATAGACTTATATTAAATGACATTAAATTTATAAAAATTAATCAATTTTATAAGTTAAAAATGGGCCATTCTCACATTCAAAGTACTGAAAAAAGAATTTTTTATTTTAATTTCTCAAAAATAGTACAATATCACATTGATGGCTTTTGAAATAAAAAATGCTCAGCTTTCATTAATAAAATAAAAGAATTTCATTTCTTTTTTTAAATTTAAGAGTTCTATATTTAGAGAAATAAAAATTTGGAAGATACCAAAAATTT
>JAABKJ010011775.1:0-10670 GCA_011634705.1 Andricus grossulariae
TATTTGGTTGAAAATTAACTTTTTTCTTGAAAATTCCTATGTTTAGGTTAAAATTTTGACTAATTTGGTAGAAAATTCAACTATTGGATCAAAATTGAACTTCATTTTTGAAAATTCATATTTTTGGATTAAAAATTCCACTGTCTTGTCAAAAATATTTCTATTTCTCTTGAAAATTCAACCGTTATGTTAAAAATTGAACTATTTTGTTAAAAATGAAAATTTTCGTTGAAAATTCCTATTTTTGGATTAGAATGCGTTTTTTTTGGGTTAAAATTTCAACTAAATTGGTAGAAAATTCAACTATTTGGTTGAAAATTAACTTTTTTCTTGAAAATTCCTATGTTTAGGTTAAAATTTTGACTAATTTGGTAGAAAATTGAACTATTGGATCAAAATTGAATTTCATTTTTGAAAATTCATATTTTTGGATTAAAAATTCCACTTTCTTGTCAAAAATGCGTCTTTTTCGCTTGAATATTCAACCGTTATGTTAAAAATTGAACTATTTTGTTGAAAATGAAAATTTTCGTCGAAAATTCCTATTTTTGGATTAAAATGTTGACTAATTTGGTAGAAAATTCAACTATTTGTTTGAAAATGAACCTTTTGATGAAAATTCTTATTTTTTGTCCCAAAATTAACTCTCTTGGTTAAAAATTCACTTATTTGGCTGAAAATTTAAGTATTTTCATAAAAATTCATCTTTTCTGGTTGAAAATTTATCTTTTTGGATAGAAAATTCAATTATTTGGCCGAAAATTAACTTTTTTGTTGAAACTGAATATTTATGGGTTTAAAATTAATCTTTTCGTCTAAAAATGTGTTTTTCGGGGTTAAAATTTCAACTTATTCGGTAGAAAATCCAACTATTTGGTTGAAAATGAACTTTTTTGTTGAAAGTTCATATTTTTTTGTCCGACAATGAACACTCTTGGTTGAAATATCACTTAATTGGTTAAAAATTTAGGAATTTTCTTAAAAAATTATCTTTTTGGATGATAATTCCTATTTTTGAGTTAAAATTTGGAATAAATTTGTAGAAAATTCAACTATTGGGTTAAGATTGAACTTTTTCTTGAAAGTTCATATTTTTTGTCTGAAAATTAACCCTCTTGGTTGAAATAGAAATATCACTTTCTTGAGTAAAAATTTATGAATTTTCTTTAAAATTTATTTTTTTGGGTGATAATTTATATTTTTAGTTTAAAAATTAAACTAATTTGGTAGAAAATACAACTATTTGATTGAAAATGAACTTTTTTGTTGAAAGGTCATATTTTTTTGCCCGAAAATTGACCCTCTTGGATTAAATTTCACTTATTTCGTTGAAAATTTATGTATTTTCTTCAAAATTCATCTCTTTTCGTAAAAAATTAATCTTTTTTGGTAGAAAATTCCACTATTTGGTCGAAAATGAACTTTTTTGTTGGAAGTTTATATTTTTTATATGGAAATTAACCCTCTTGGTTGAAATCAAAATATCATTTACTTGGTAAAAAATGTATAAATTTTCTTAAAAATTGATCTTTTTGGATGAAAATTCCTATTTTTGGGTTAACATTTTGACTAATTTGGTAGAAAATCCAACTAATTGATTGAAAATAAATTTTGTTGTTGAAAGTGCATATTTTTGCCCGAAAATTGACCCTCTTGGTTTAAAATTTACTTATTTGGTTGAAAATGTATGTATTTTCTTAAAAATGAATCTTTTTTTATAAAAAAATAATCTTTTTTGATAGAAAATTCAACTATTTAGTCGAAAATGAACTTTTTCGTTAAAACTGCATATTTATGGATTTAAAATTCATCTTTTTGGCTGAAAATGCGTTTTTTTTTTCAATTTAAACTTAATTGATATAAAATTTAACTATCTGGTTGAAAATTAACCTTTGTGTGGAAAATTTATGATTTTTTGTTAAGAATTTAACTGTTTGAATGAAAATTTCGTCCTTTTGTGTTGACAGTTTAACTATCTTGGTAGAAAATTCATATATTCTGTTGAAAATGAACTTGTTTTTGGTCAAAATTCAACAGTTTTCTTGAAAATTCGTCTTTATGATTGAAATTTCAACAATTTTGATATAAAAATAAACTATTTATTTGAAAATTAACTTTTCTGTAGAAAGTCGTCTTTTTGGATTGGCATGCCAACTATTTTGATAAAAAAGTTAAACCATTTGTTTGAAAATTAACCTTTCTGTAGAAAGTCGTCTTTTTGAATTGAAATTTGAACTATTTTTATAAAAAATTAATCTATTTTTTTGAAAATAAACTTTTTACATTCTCATCAGTTATGATTGAGAAAGTATTAGAATTGTCCGAAATTTGACAGGACGCCGCAGGACCTAAAACACATCTATAAATTTTGTATAAATCACTTTTTGATAGAACGCGTAGTTTTGGTTTTAATCATAAAAAATGACATTAAAAATAAAAATGAAAAATTGGTGGAAAAACGACAAAATGTACGAAAAAAAATTGATAAACAAAAGTTGTCCACCCAAAAAAGAGATACTAAGTTGTTATAATTTATTACATTCCCATAATGTATGGTTGAGAAAGTATTAGAATTTTCCGAAATTTGTGAGCACAAAATTCAAATTTCGAACCAAACGACGCAATATACGAAAAAAAGTCTCACAGAGAAATTATAGCCTTTGAAAATTCCTAAAAAATTTCTTTCACCCATTTTTCAATGGGACTCGTCATTTTGGTTTTATTTATCGAAAATACTAAGAACAAAAGTCGAAAATTCAAATTTTTAGCCAATAAGAAAAGTTGACAGTTTGGGCTTAAAAATTTAACAATTTCGTTAAAATTTTCATTTCCTTTTTGACTGAAAAATCTATTCTTTTTAAAAAATGCAATATGTGTCATAATCATTATTGTGGGATTTTCCCCGGTCCTTAATTGTTTCTACCTGTTAACAAGTTATGCAGAAGGACACTTTTGCAGATGGCCATTTACAGAATAGAATAATAGATTTCGATTTTAGATTTAGAAGGAAACTCTTTAGAATTTCGAATTTAAGGAGGTAACATAATCCGGCATGTCTAAGAAATATTCTATAGAGCGACAAGTGTATGGTCTGAATATTATTTCCCAACCGATCCAATTTCTATTTTTCAAGGCGGGGCTTTTACAAACGAAATGGCTATAATTAGGCACCAAAAGAGGAAATTAAATATTCAAGTCCACGTATAATTAAATATGAAATTCAATACTAATTTAAACATTATTCGTTATTCCATAAATTAATTAAATTCTTATTTATTTATCGGAATCTATAAACTCTTTCACCCTGAATGCAAACTAAATTACTAGCACCCAATAAGATACTTGAAAGATTTTTGTTTAAATTATTATTATTTTTGTTTCATGTTTTAATTTTGGTCGAGTATTGAGCTCCGGCAAATTTTGCCGTATTTAAAGTTTCTCGTCCGGCAAATTCTTGTGTTAATAAGGACCTTTCTGTTCCGATAATATTTTTTGCTTCTTTGGAAAAATGGTACAATATTTGACTATTTCATCATAAAATAAGGAATTTTAAGTAATAAATACACAGAAAGCGTTATATAATCAAGAAAATTACTTACCAAAAGCTCACTAAAAAATTACCCATCGAATTTTTTGCCGTATTTTATTTTGTAGTCCGGCATTTTCTGCCGGATTTAAATTTTCTAGTACGGCAAATTTTGCTGAACTGGATTTTCTAGTACGGAAAATTTTGCTTCTTTTCGCAGTTCAACTTTTTTGGCGGTAAGCATAGATTTAAAAAATATCGAAACCTTTATTGGTTAACGTCTCGTGATCTATACAATTAAAAATGATACAATAAGTTTTAAGTTTCACAATTAAAAACTTGATTTATGATCTTCAAATTGTCCAAAAAGAGGTTCGTGATGTGGCAGACTTGGAAAAGGGGTTCACTGTTCTGTGACCAGTCACTAACACTCATATTTTTAAAAGGGAGACTTGGAAAAGGGGTTCACTCTTCCGTGACCAGTCACTAACACACATACTTTTTGAAGAGAGACTTGGAAAAGGGATTACAGCCTTGAAAACGTGGTTTACTATACTTTGACCAGTCACTAACACTCGCATTTTATTTTATTTTATTTATAACACTCGTATTTTTTAAAGGAAGACATGGAAAAGTGGTCACAGCCTTGAAAAAGGGGTTCACTCTTCTTTGACTAGTCACTTACACTCGTATTTTTTAAAGAGAGCCTTGGGAAGGGGGTTCTAGACTTGAAAAAGGAGTGCAATCTTCATTGGCCAGTCACTAACACTCGTATCTTTCGAAAGGAGGCTTGGAAAAGGGGTTCACACTTCTATGACCAGTCACTAACACTCGTATTTTTTAAAGAGATACTTGGGGAGGAGGTTCTAGACTTGAAAAGGGGGTTCAATCTTCTTTGATCAGTCACTAACACTCGTAATTTTTATAGGGAGACTTGAGAAGGGGGCTTCAAACCTGTTCTGTGACCAGTTACTAACAATCGTATTTTTTGAAGGGAGACTTGGAAAAGGGGTTCACTCTTCTGTAAACAGTCAATAACGCTCGTATTTTTTTGAGGGAGACTTAGAAAAGGGATGACAGCCTTGAAAAGGGGGTTTACTATACTTTGACCATTCACTAACACTCGCATTTTATTTTATTTTATTTATAACACTCGTATTTTTTAAAGGAAGACATGGAAAAGGGGTCACAGCCTTGAAAAAGGGGTTCACTCTTCTTTGACTAGTCACTTACACTCGTATTTTTTAAAGAGAGACTTCGGGAGGAGGTTCTAGACTTAAAAAGGGGGTTCACTCTTCTTTGACCAGTCACTAACACTCGTAATTTTTATAGGGAGACTTGAGAAGGGGGCTTCAAACCTGTTCTGTGACCAGTCACTAACACTCGTATTTTTTAAAGGGAGACCTGGAAAAGGGGTTCACTCTTCTGTAAACAGTCAATAACGCTCGTAATTTTTTAAAGGAGACTTGGAAAAGGGGTTACAGCATTCAAAAAGGGGTTCTCTCTTCTTTGCCCAGTCACTCACACTCGTATTTTTATAGGGAGATTTGTGAAGGGGGTTCCAGACCTGGAAAAGGGGTTCACTCTTATCTGACCAGACACTAACACTCGTATTTTTGAAAGGGAGACTTGGAAAAGGGGTTCCAGGCTTGGAAAAGGGGTTCAGTCTTATCTGACCAGACACTAACACTCGTATTTTTAAAAGGGAGACTTGAAAAAGGGGTTCCAGGCTTGGAAAAGGGGTTCACTCTTATCTGACCAGACACTAACACTCGTATTTTTAAAAGGGAGACTTGGAAAAGGGGTTCCAGGCTTGTAAAAGGGGTTCACTCTTCTGTGATCAGTCACTAACACTCGTATTTTTTAAAGGGACATCTGGAAAAGGCTTCGAGTTTTCAAAAATTTTTAAAGCAATTCCACAATTTGGTTACCAATTTCTTATTCCTTAACAGAAACATCTTTCTTAGTTGAAAATTTACTTTTTTGTTAAAATTTCATATTTTTGGTTGAAGTTTGAACTACTTTGACGAAAAATCGTTTATTTGTGTCGACAGTTTATATAACTGTTTTGTTAGAAAATTCAACTATTTGGTAAACAATAAACTCATTTGTGGAAAATTATTATTTTTGGGTTAAAAACTCGTTTTTTTTTTAGACAGATCTTTTTTTTTTGTTGAATGTCCAACTATTTGGTTGAAAATGTATATATTTTGTTGAAACTTCATCTTTTTGGTAGAAAATTAATCGTCTTCCTTGAAAATTTATCTTTTTCGTAAAAAATTTAACTTTTTGGTTGAAAACAAAATTTCTTGTTGAAATTTCATATCTTTATGTTGAAAATTCAACTTTTATAACAAAGATTAATCTTTTTGGAATCCAATTCAACGATTTTGGTGGAAAATTTAAATATTTTGTTACCAAATTAGGTTTTTTATTAAATTTAATATTTTTGTTCCAAATTTTAAGTGCTTTGACGAAAATTCATCTTTCTAAGTTGAAAGATTAACTATTTTTGTAGAAAAATTACATATTTGGTTAAAAATGAATGTTTTTGTGGAAATTAAATATTTTTGGACGAAAAATTAAAATTTTTTGAGAAAAATTCATCTTTTTGGGTTAAAAATTCAACTATTTTCGTATAAACTTCAAATATCTGGTTGAAAATTGATGTTTTTGTTTAAAATTTAAATTTTTTTATGTAAAGCCGTCTATTTGGATATAAAAATCTACTATTTTGGTGGACAATTTTACTATTTGGTTGAAAGTGAACTTTCTTGTTGAAATTTTATATATATGGGTAAAAAATTCACATTTTTTGACCAAAATTCACCTTTTTGGAATGAAAGTACAACTATTTTGGTAGAAAAATTATATATTTTGTTGAAAATCAACATTTAAGTTGAAATTTCCTATTTTTGAGAGAAAATTTCAACTTTTATGCCAAAAACTCATCAACAAAGCATTTTAGTGTTCGTAAAATCAAAAATAAATTTCAAGGTTGATTTGAACTATTATTCTTTACTTTAGTCTACAAATCATAAAAATTCATATTTTTGAAGTGAAAATTCAATTATTTTGACAAAAAGTAATATTTTTTGCTCAAAAGTTAACCCCTTTGATTGAATATTCACTTATTTTTGGACAAATTTACGTATTTTGTTAAAAATGTGTCTTTTTGCTAGAAAATTAATATCTTTTTTTCGGTTGAAATTTCAACGTTCAGCTATTGTGGTACAAAGTTTAAATATTTGGTTGAAACTAAACTTTTTTGTTGAAGTTTTATATTTTTGGGTTGATAAGTCAACTGTTTTGACGAAAACTTGTCTTTTTCGTTTGAAATTTCAACTATTTTGGTACAAAATTTAAATATTTAGTTGAAAATAGACTTTTTGTTGAAAATTCAACTGTTTTGTAACAAAATTCTTTTTTTTTTAGTTTGAAAATTCAACGAGTTTGGTAGAAAATTCAACTCAAAATTCGGGCATACAAAAGGCTTTTAGGGCTATAATCTTTATTGCGGGTTTTTCCCTGATCCTTAATTGTGTCTACCTGTTAACAGAAGGACACTTCTGCAGATGACCCTTTAAACTTTACAGAATAGATTTAGGACACTCTTAAAATTTAGAATTTGAGGTGCCAAATTCCAGCAGGTCTAAGAAATTTTATATAGATGTTCTATATATAATAAAAATTAATCTGGAAGTTTGTAATTGAAATCAACCCCTGCTTCTTTTCTCTAATTGGTAGAAGTACTGGAACCATCTTGTTTCTTCACTAATTTAAAGAGCACATAATGAAATTTTTTTAAAGTACAATCGTTAAAGTATCAATTTGATATACAACAGAATGATCCACCAATGTAACAGAATTTTGATTCATTATATTAATATAGATTTTTGTATTAATTGAATTGAGCTGAAGCACTTTTGATAATTTAAGCTTAGGGTTTAGTTAGACTTTTACATCCGTTGACAAAAAAAATACTTTGTCCTAGAAAATTTTGTATTTCAATTCACATCAACATGTCAAGTGCTTCAATTTGTGCCATCTTCGAAGACAATCGGTCTAAAACAAAAGCTTCCAGTATAGTGATTAAACTCTTAACAACCAAATTTTCTCATTTTCACCCATTGATAACAAAACAACAATACTGTGTCATTGAAAATTTTATATTTTAATTCACATGAACATGTCAAGAGCTTCAATTTGTGCCATCCTCGAAAACAATTGTCTGAACTAAAAGCTTCCAGCATGGTGGTCTGAACAAAAAAGTTTTCTCATTTCCACCCATTAATAACAAAACATCAATAATATAGCACAGAACATTTTATATTTAATTTTACATCGATAATCATAATAATAATCCTATATCACCTTCAATTTGTACCATTCCCGAAAAAAATCTGGCTCAAAGAACAGCTTCCACAGTAATGGTATAAAAACGAACTTTCCTCTATTTCTCTTTTTTGACAAATCATAAGAGAAAAAAGACACTTTAACATATAAATTTTATTTTTTTATACGCATCTACATGCTAAAACCTTCAATTAAAGCCATCCTCGAAGACAATCGATCTAAAAGAAATGTTTCCAGTATAGTGGTCTAAACAACGAAACTTCCTCTATTTTTCTTATTTTTTAACAAATCATAACAGAAAAAGGACACTTCAAGGTGGCGAATTTTATTTTTTTATATGCATGTACATGCCAAAACCTTCAATTTGAGCCATCTTCGAAGACAATCGAACTAAAACAAAAGCTTCCAGCATGGTGGTCTGAACGAAACTTCCTCATTGTTACCCATTATTATCAAATCAACAATACTATGCCATATCAAATTGTATATTTTAATTTACATCAACATATCAAGACCTTTAATTTGTTCCATCGCCGAAATAAATCGGACGAAAATAACTGTGAATCATGCATCAACCCGATTTAAATTGCCACTCATACTGGGATTTCCCCAAAAGCTTCTATTACGTGCTCATACATATTTCTGGAGTTCTTAAAATGACTAGAATAGAAAGGATAGGAAATTCCCATCCCTATCTCGATTTGAGCCTTCAGGTAGGTAGGCCAATCTCCTCGAAATAGGGGATGCACATGTTGTGCAGTCGTGCACCCATGACCATGGGTAAAGGTATGGTGGTTTTTACAAGCGTACCGACAACCTTGTTGGATATTGGTAGGTTTGAATTTAAACATTGATTCGTGCGTAAGCCCAAAGCCAAAGAGGCACTTTACTGGGAAACTTTTGGATTATGACAAGGCATTCGGCATATGGTTGAGCCACCGCCACCGTTATAGCAGGTGAGTTTGGAACCATTCTATGAGAATATTTCCTGCTACCTGTTTACCCCCTGTAGTGTCAATAGACTGCTATTGTTTTCCTTCAAACCTTCCAACGATTGGCGGTATCGCACTGTTACTCATGTATATAGGAAGTTCTTTTTCCGGTTATTATCTACTTCTACTTTAACCTCTGGGAATTCATAGGTAAAGCAATACACTTGTTGTCATTCCACTCTAGGATCAATCAATTTTGTTCAGCTTTCTATACATTCAACGTAATATATTATAAAACCAGTTTTCCAACGTACTTCTTTGGGATTAATGTTAGGATTCTAATTGTGTACACAAATAATTTTTGATTGAAAAATATAATTTATTACGTTTCAAATACAAGACATGTTTTTAATAGTTTTCGACTCAGAGTAACGGAACCAATTACCGAGGGGGACAATTTGTCGAGGAAACGGCTGACTTCTAACCTTATCATTAAATATGTTAGTTGGTGTTTCTTTGCATGGGCTTTAGTGTACATGTGCAATAATAAAAAACTGTGCTTTTTATTGAAAAATAATTTTTTAATTTTATCAATGATTAGTATGATTACAAAAGACAGTTTTTGGATTATTGGATCCTAAGAAACATAGAAACAACAACTAATTTAATACCAGAGGATCAATACAAATACCGATCATAAACTTAAATGTTATTTTTTAGTAGTAATCATTAAATGAGTCTCATATAAGCTTTTTAATCATGAAAATTAAGAGCACGTGTAAAAATATTGAAAATAACCAAAGTTGAATTATAATAATTATTAACTGTGATATTAAACAAAGATAACAATTTTCTCATTACAGAGAAAAAATATGAATTTTCTTGAATCTTTTCTCAAGAGCTTTGTAAAACTTAAAAGAATTTCAAAAGGTTTGCCATATTTTAGGGCCTTTTTAAACGATTTTAAGGAATTTTTAATAGATGTCAATCATTCTAAGGGATTTCGAAGGATTTGAAAGATTTTAAGGTATGCTTAAAATTCACAAGGAATTTTCAAGAGCTTTAAAAAGTTTCAAAAAGTTTCAAAAAAGGATTTTGAAGATTTTAGGGTATTTTTAAAAAATTCGATAATTTTTCAAGAGCTTTAAAAACATTTCAGAGACGCTGAAACATTTTTGTGTATCTTGAAAGTTCCCAAGAAATTTTTAATAGATTCAACAAATTTGAAGGTTTTTCAAAAGATTTTAGGGTGTTTGAAAAAATTTCAAGGAATTTTCAAGAGTTTCAAAAAGTTTGAAAGAAGTTGAATTATTTTCAATAATTCAAGCGATAACAAAGGATTTTGAAGAATTTAGGGTATTTTTGAAAATTCCAAGAATTTTTCAAGAGCTTTAAAAAATTTCGGAGGTGTTGAAATAGTTTTGGGTATTTTAAAAGTTTTCAAGAATTTGTTAACAAATTAAAATAATTTGAATGAATTCCAAAGGATTTTGAAGATTTTATTGTATTTTGAAAAATTCCAATAATTTTTCAAGAGCTTCCAAAAATTTCAGAGCCGCTGAAATATTCTTGGGTATTTTAAAAGTTTCCAAGAAATTTTGAATAGATTAAAAAAATCTGAAGGTTTTTAAAAAGATTTGGGAGATTTTAGGGTATTTTGAAAAATTTCAAGGAATTTTCAAGAGCTTGAAAAAATTTGAAAGAAGTTGAATTATTTTTCAATAATTCAAGCGATAACAAAGGATTTTGAAGATTTAAGGGTGTTTTTAAAAATTTCAAGAATTTTTCAACAGCTTTGAAAAATTTCAGAGCCGCTGAAATATTGTTGGTTATTTTGAAAGTTCCAAAGAAATTGT
>JAABKJ010011776.1:0-10669 GCA_011634705.1 Andricus grossulariae
GATCACAGAAAAAAGCTTGAGAGTAGGAAAGAAAGTTTTCTGTGCATTTGTTGACCTAGAAAAAGCATTTGACAAGGCAAATAGAAGTAAGCTTTGGGAAGTCCTTCAAGGGTACGGATTCAATGGATGGATCCTACAAGCAATAAAAACAATTTATACAGGTAGTACAGCGAGTGCAAGGGTTAATGGAAAACTGAGTGACTGGTTCGATATTATACAGGGTATTAAACAAGGATACGTTATGTCCTCATGGCTATTCATCATATTTATGAATAAGCGTCTAAGAATGGCCCTCGTCGACAAAGGTGTAGATCTCGAAACATTGCAGGTACGTGGGCTAGATTTCGCAGATGACAAGATTGTTAGGGCAGAATCAATCGAGGACTTACAAAAAACGTTGAATAAACTTAATACAAGCATGAAGAACATGGCCTCGAAATTAACGTGAATAAAACAAAAATCATGGTGTTTGAAGGAAGAAGTGAGAAAACAATGTGCAACATTGTCCTAAATGATGAGAGATTAGAACAAGTTGACAAGTGCGTATATCTGGGTAGCCTATTCACTAGCGACGGTAAAATAGATAAAGAGTTAGATGGACGTATAAACAAAGGTGAGAAGGTTATCGGTAAAATTAAAGCGATTAACATGAAATTCCGGCGCACGATATGCGGCAAAACACAAATCCAAGCAGTGAGTAATGAGATAATCCTCAAAGAATGTGGTGTAGAGGATACACTAGTTGACATATGTGAAAGAAATTCTTTGAGATGGTTTGAGCAGGTTGAGAGAGTGAAAGATGAACGACTAAGGAAACAAGTTTATCAAAGTAAGGTAAATGGCAGTGTGCCCAGAGACAGACCGCGGAAACAATGGTTAGAATGTGTAAATGTCCTGAATGGTGAGATATTAGAGCAAGTTGACAAATACATATCTCTGGGTAGCCTATTCACTAGCGACGGAAAAATAGTAGGGAGAAAACATATAAAAAAAGCTAAAATGGCAATACATTATCATTATTATTATTATATCATTAAGCCGTTTCCCTTTCGGGGTAGGCGTGAATTGCTCGGTGGTACATAATTCTATATTTGTACCGACTGTACTATACTGTAGCGAGACATAGACCTGTCAAGAAAAAGACAAGAGTAAAATTAACGTAAAGTAAATGGCAGAATGCCTAGAGGTAGACCGCCGAATGAAAAAATTGCATGAAAAAATGCATGGACGTGAAGAAAGCTAGAGTAGTATGCCAGGACAGAAAAGTGTGGCGACAAATAGTTTGTAAATAGAGTTACAATAGAGTGAAGGACGCCTGAAACAAAGACCTTGGATACTAATGGGCGCAAGTGACATGACAAGTTTGTGAGGCTCCGGCGATCACTTGGGGTGATCGCCAGACAGATTGCCCAGCAACCTGGGTAGGAGCAATGTTGCGGAACAAACGTGTCATTTGGATCGGATTGGACTCGGATTTGGATTCGGCAATCGCTGAAACATTAAATAAGGATTTTTATCTGCACTTTTAGAATTTGTCTTGGTTTGACCTCTAAACGACCTTGACTTTGACCTGATAAAGTCAGATAGACTACGGCTTTGGATTCAGCGACCACAAGAACGTAAGACCCACCTAATTCAGTCCGAGTTTCTGAATTTTTAGGGTTTTTTAGACTGTCGCTTTCAATCGCCTTGTCATGGAAAGTAAAGTAGCTTAAAACATATAGAATCTATGTAACTGGAAATTTCTAAATTTGAATATCTCGGCGAAAAAAAAGATATTTGAGCAAACTCAACGGCATTTGAAAGCAAGACTTGGTTTTAAAATGTTTTGTATAGTTTTTTGAGGAAAACAATTGGCGTTGTTACGTAACCTCAAATATGTCAAAAAACAGTATTTTCGCATTTTTAGATTAGGATATCTCTAAAGCCTGAGCTAGAATCGCATTTTTATGACCAGGTTCGGTTTCAGCGACACAAAAACTACGCGAAATGACTATGCATGCTCAATCCACGCGAATCACGTCGGGCAGTGTTACCCTAGTAGGTACGCCGTAATACATACACAGTTTTTGTTCCGGTAGTAATACCTACTGATATACTTCTCATCTAAATGTCAAATATATTGTTATATTGCTCTATGTTTTTGTATATAATGATGTTTTTTATAGAAAAATACGTCCTACTTTAGAGTAAAACGGAAAAATATTGTTATGTTATTAAACGCAGCTCACTCTCAAAGTTTCTGGTATGAATAAGAAAAAGTAATTTCTTAACGCCATTTTTAATATACCTTCTAAAAATGGTTTCCATTAACACTTATACAGTTGTGCATCCTTTGAAGCCATTCAAAGACTTGCTCCAAAGAACTCTATTGGAAATTTTCCGTATCACCGTTTCTAGAATCTCATTAATGATTGTATATTATAATCTTCTAATTTTTGGTCAATTTAAATAAGCTCATTGCTCAAACTATTCCCAAGACAAATCATTGAGTATTTTACCCTTGAAAATAATGTCTGATCAATCTATGCCATCGTGTCGTAAAAGACTAATAATGTTCATTACATTACCATGGCGAGGGTTGTAAATGAGTAAAAAATGCATATTCGATCTAGGTCTTTCCTACCACGAACAACATTTTTTGTAATTTTTTTCAATTGCACCTGCGTGAAAGACGCAAATGACACTATTTGGTGAGATTGTAAAAGGGTTTCGATAATATTTGACACGCACCTCTGTCAAAATCGATAAAATGACATACGTTAGCGCCTTTTATCTGCCATGCGAACTGCAAAGCACGCCACTGCATGTATTCATGTATATTCTTTTCACACAAAAAAACTAGGGTTTCAGTTTTGTTTCACTTCATTTTTTTTCGAACTTATTTTGAACTTTAGCTATCATATTTACTGCCATGATCAATGTGAAAACTGAAGAAAGAAAACACCAAAAAAACTGGGGGTTCACTAAATTTGCGGTTTAAATAAAATTTAGTATCTTATAGCACTTGAACTCTAATGCAAACTTGTGGAGAATCAAAAGGGATCCTTTCGAGACTTGAATCAGAACAACATGAAGGCGCATTCACAAACGAAACGCTTGCAAAGTTGGGAAATTGGGGATTTACATATATCTATTCTAAACGTAAAATTTGTGTTATTAACTAGATAAAATGTCGAAGTGGGCAAAACGAAAAATAGGTTCATTGGAAAAAGTCTCTATTAAAATTGAGTTCCGTTGGATTTGCAAGTGGAGACTCTTTTGGAACAAATTCATCGTTTTGGGTTCCTTTACGGCAAAAGGAGTTTCTTTTTGTTGCATCTCCTTAGGAACCAGATATTGGTTCTAATAGAAACCCGAGTTTTTGTTCTGTGAACTGAGTTACTTTCAATATCCGTATTTTTCAAAATAAACCCATTATGGCTCACTTTTGTTTCAGTAAGTTTTGACGTCGTTTTTTGTTCAAAGTGAAAGTTTATTTTTTCTGTTTATGTATATTGTATAAATGTATATGAACTAGTTAATTCATTATATAAGCGAGAAAGAAGTTTTCGCAACGTTTACTGCAATGTAGTACAATGGCTAAAAGCCACGAAAAGGCAGATTAAGGGTGGTACTTTACCTTAAGTACCGCATGAGCAAAATAGGGCGTAAAGAAATACTGTAAAGGATGATAATTACTCATTCGCTGCTACACGCAGCTAAACAAATCGAGTATAGAAGATGGCACTAATTTCTTTTCAAGCTGCGAATTTATCACCATTTAAATATAGTCGTTGCTACGATTTTCTGATGGTATAGGAAGCTTATGACTGTTCCTATAATTTTTACAAAGGCCTTACGTTATTTAAAAAAAAAAGAAGTTACACTTTAAGGGTCATTTCATGCGTGATTTCACGAAAGATTTTATTATCTTCATCAACAAACTGAGACATATAAAATCCATACCTCCTATAGCACATGATAAGAAAATCAAACATTTGAAAAAATCGTAAACTGTTACGTCAAGCGTAATTTATAAATTACTTTAAAAGTAATATTAGTAGCCGTACATGAGTTTTGTGAATTTGTTTTTCAAAATTTAAACCACTTACCACCCTTTGATAGGGTCCATAAGTTTTGAACCCCCCCCCCCCACCTCTATGTTACTTAATGTTTACCGACTAAATATTTTTCGTGATATCGTTTTGAGGACATCTACAAATTACGTAAGGCGATTGGGGGCGGGGGAGTAAAATCTTACATTTTCTTATGAATTAACAAAGTAGTTCAACATTAAACCACGTAGTTGAATTTTCAATCAAAAAAGATGAATTCTCAACAAACAATGTAATATTTTTTATTTCAACCAAGAAAAGATTTCCATTTTAAATAAAAAACAGTTGAATTGAACCAAAAACAACGAAGTTACAACAAAATAGTTAAAACCTTGACCAAAGCAAATTCATTTTCAACTAAACAATTGAATTTTCAATCAAACCAACAGTTGTTGAATGTTCAACTATAAATGATCTATTTTCTACCAAAGATGGAATAGTTCAATTTTCAATTCAAAACAGAACTTTTCAACAACAACAACAAAACTAATTTTAAACAAAATAGTACAATTTCCGAACAAAGAAATTAATTTTTAACTAAAATGATTAATCTACATCTAGAAAAGTGAATTTCGAACAAAAAAGTTCAAATTTCGACGAAATAGTTGAATTTTCTACCGAATTGTTTAATTTTTTATTTTTAGTGATTCGCAGACGTGAAAATATATTATGTAAGAAATGGTTTTGACTCAAAAACCAACTTTTTATCTGCTGGACATAAAATTGATCAAATATTTAATAATATATTAATAATTGAAAATAGGGATGTCCCATTTGTGCAAAATAACCCCGCGGGGTTTCTTGTGAATTAAATTTATTGAAACACCCACATTTTCTATTAGAATTAATATTTGCATTATTTGGTCAACAATTTATCAAGAAAAGTATGATCATTTAATAAACATTTTATTAAACGATCAAACTTAATAAAATTTAACGAATAATAAAATAAAATTTATTTTATTATTCTTATGCTTAAAATAAATAACATTTAATGTTATTTATTTTAAGAATCAGCCTATTTTTCCAAATAATTTCCAAAATATCTAAAGTCTATGGCTACGTGTACCGAAATTGCAGTACGAATAGCTGGGGTTTTTCGGTATAAATAGCGGGACCTGGAAAAGGGGATATTTGTACCGAAATTTTAGTACAAATAGCCGGATTTTTTCGGCACACTTAGACACTGCTTTCTTTAAATATACATTATTTAAATAATTTGCAAATTACTTCGACAAACAGACTAATTCTATTTGACGAAATTCAGATTTTAAGATCTATCTTATACACACACATATATATATATATATATATTTAGGAATTTCTCAAAGCAATAAGATGTGGTGGGATTTCCGAAGTTCATAATAATCGGATGAAAAAATGACGAGGTGGCCGAGTGGTTAAGGCGTTGGACTGCTAATCCAATGTGCTCTGCACGCGTGGGTTCGAATCCCATCTTCGTCGAACTTTTTTTATATGCACGGGGTATCAATATTAAAAATCAGTCAAGAGCATAATATAATAAAATTACATGGAATCTACACAATTACTAATATTTTATAAAGTTTAACTTATTTTTCCTAAATACAAGCATTGTCTGAGTTTTTACGTACCAGATGACTTTAAAAATGAAGATTTCTACTTAGAGCTCCTTCAAGGATTTAAACCGTCGTTTTCACAAACATTTTTTTCGCAAAACTTCCAGATTTGATTCTTGAGCTTGGTTACCAAATGGTTATGTAAAAGATTGCCATCTTTTAAACATGTAACTATATAGAGAAAGATTCCAATGAGAGTTTTCCTAAAAATATCATTCATGAATATTAATCTGGAATATTCATATCAGAGTGGTAAAAATTCCAATAACGTTTGCATATACAAAATATGTTATATAAATTTATAAAATGATTAATCAGTTAAATACCATGCCATCTTGTAAAATTATTCTATCCACTGATGTTTAATATTGTTATCTAAATAATCATAAAAAAAATTCGACGAGGATGGGATTCGAACCCACGCGTGCTGAGCACATTGGATTAGCAGTCCAACGCCTTAACCACTCGGCCACCTCGTCAGGTTTGTAACTAATCATTATATATTCGCAAATTCCAAACCCTTTTTGTTTTCCAAGTTAAAATTTCAATTCAACTAACTTTTCTTGTTACTTTTTTCAGTTTAAAATATAGAGTATAGTAAAATGGAAGGAATTTCACACACGTGAAGCAAAAGCTTGTCAGAAACGTAAGTGATTATCAGGCCGTTGTATTATCTAGATAAAAAATGACTTTGTGATAGATAGCGACTGCTCAACCAAGGCGGAAATATTATATATAGTTTATATATGGTGTAAAGTATTATATATAATATTCATTTATTTTATATAAAAAAATGTATAAAACAAATGAATATTATATATAATACTTCGCACTATATATAAACTATACATAATATTTCCGCCTGGGTACGCATTGCGTGATGTTTCCCTGTAATTCCTCTGTAATAAGAATCAAATTGTCAAATTCAAGGCAAAAGAAAATGATAGGAGTATTGCGTAACTTACGAAAGGAGAAGATTGTAAAGAACTCTTGTAGATGCTATTCGCGTGTAGAGGGAAAGATTGTTAGGATTGCTTTGCACAGTAATTTAGAATTGCGAATTACTAAAGATAGTTATGCGTCGTAAAGGGAATTCTCAAGCGTTCACAAATTACACATAACATATAATTTACATATTATACATTTACAAATTATTCGTGTAATAGTTAACTTGTTATGGGAAGATTCTCTCTACATATTAAAGCACGAGAAATAATATAAGAAAGGCGTAAAATGATTGATGCATGTCAATTCTTTATTTATTTTTCAGAACAATTGTTGCATTGTCTATTCTGAGGAAAATTTATAGGTCGAGTACTGCATTCCGGTAAAATGGGAGTACGTTTTTTCTGTTTGTTCCGTGCTTCGGTACATTTCCTCCTGGAAAAGAGTTTGGAGTATTATAGATTTTTTTATTTCACCTGGGGAGGAATGTGGCAATCCCTTTTTGCCTTCTCGCATATAATCGTGCGATTTCTGTTGACAAAATGAAGTTCGATACTTCTCTCTTCGGACTCCAGAGGAGAACAATATGCGGGAAAAAAAATTTTAATCGGGCAAAAGACGCAGGAAGAGAATATACAGCAAAATTGAAAACACGTTTGAAGTTTCAAAATTAAATTATTATTTTTATCTAATTTGTAAAATTCCACATTCAAGAAATTAATTTTCCAATATCTTTTTATAAAATTGACATTTTGCCTTCAACTTGAGCTAATTAGATGCAGATTTGTACTACCTTTCGCAGTATTGTGAGGAAGAAATTTCATATTAATATTATGAAAATAAAGAAACTTAATTTGTGTGGCAAAAACAGCTAAAAAAACAGGCGCGTAGGGTAAGGAGCAGCGCTGACCTGTGGGGTAAAGGCGACTTTGCTCATAACATCGCTATTACTTAACAATTTTAATTCTACTTTGCACCAAATAAATCTATTTAATTAAAGAGATAGTGTTACTTTCTAAAAGCTTTGAAATTGACGTTGTAAAAGAAGAATTATGCAGAAAACAGTTTTGACAACGAAAGAATGTAAGACTCGCTGACACAAATATAAAGTTTTCAACATTAATAGCAATAATTACAGTATGAAAATTTATTATTTTAACAGATGAAACAATATCACATTATTTCATTATAATCACTGAATGTAATTAAAGTCCAAAGTTTATTAAATATCGTAAATAATTGAGACCTCACCAGGGGGGCAAGCCCGATGAAAATAATAGTTTAAAAGTGCTTAGGTTATGATAAGTGATCGGTAATGTAGAACAGCCACTTATCTTCTGGGCTGTGTACAAGAAACTATTGAATATTGTTATTATTAATCCGGTCAGTACGGTAGAAACCTTTGTCCGTAGTCCGTCTCGAGTGGAATGTCAACGAATAAGTGGTTATATTACAGCTATCACTATTTTCAATAAAAATAACTTATTCTTCTTGCTGGATATGTTTGAAGGTAATTTTTCTAGTACATAAAATAGAACAGATGCGAACCATAATGTTTTCCCATTTTCAAATGTTTTGCTTTTTATAAAAAGCTGCGGTCGGCTTTGCCCTCCGGTGTGGGGCAAAGCCGATGAAATACAGCTTGTTAGAAATAATTAAATTATTGTTCTATTTATGTAACTAATACTTATAGAAATATGATATACAATAATGTAGGGCTCGAAATGAAAAAAAAAATGGATCAATTCTACATCTTATTAACTTTAAAAAAATCATTGACTGTTAACCGGTCGGCGCTGCCCCTCCTTACCCTACCTCTCAAAACACCTCACGATTTTTAGCGTGTAGAACTTTAAAATATTGGTAATTTCATCATTTAGAAACATAATTAATTTTACCATTCAGAAATAGTTCTAAATCCTGTGAAATAGCACTTTTTATCAGAATTGTATATTATTTCTACTATTCATGCAGTTCCTGTAAAACTTTACTGTACGACCTAGTACTTTTACCTCTGATTTCGAAAACCATTTTTCTCCCTGTACACTTTCCAACTCTTAATTTTTTCAAATACAGAGAGTTTAAGCCCTAAAATACGGATTCTAAAACTTTAAAGGTTGTTTAAAAGTTTAATATTCTTGAATTATAAATTGTTTGATTTGAACTTTATGTACATACTTCAAAAATCTCGACCTTCTAAATTACAGTTTCGATACAGATAAGGTTAGATTAGCAAGAATAATTTTAATTGCTGTTGATTCAAACTTATCTCTACTTACGCTAAAATTTAGGTCATGTTCGTCAGATAAACCCTCGAATGTATATGCGTGTATATATTTGAAATTATCTTTTTGAATATTCATTTGTGGTGCTTTTAACGCATTTATTGGTATACCAGTATCGTCTATAATAGAAAATGAGGATAATCGTTGGTACCCTTTTCTACACTTTAGCCGTTTTCCTTAATTCTATTGGTAAATATGAAATAATATAAAGTATCTATAATTTACAGTAAGTTTGTTATGGAAAATCGATTGTAGCCCAGCTGAAAATGGTCACTTGAAAATACACGTGGCAATTGACGTATCTGTGAGGCCCATCAAGCTAGCACCTCCACAATCGAAATTCCCAAATTTCTTTGTATCAGAGTTTTGGGCTTTTTTTGGGCTGTATTGCCGATTTTTGGGCTCCACTACTTTTTTTGAAAATTCAAACTTGGAGTGGAAGTGCTGGCTTGACTCAAGCCAGCACCTCCACTATATAAAAATTTAAAAAAATTACTAAGCAAATACGACAGAATTTTCGGCTTTTTTGGGCTCTTGAACGCGCCATAAACAAATTTCCAAAAACCACCCTTACTGAAAATGAAACTATCCCCTGTGTACAAACTTAAACTCGGAAAAAACGAAGTACAGCAGAATTTTGGGCCTATTTTGGACTCTTGAATGTAGGAAAAAAAGTTAAAAAAACCTTTACCTATGTACAAAAAAATTCCCCCCTGCAAAAAATAAAATCTTCAAAAAACAAAATACATCAGAATTTTGGGCTTTTTTTGGATCTCGAATGCTGGAATTTGTTTGTGTGCAAAAACTACCCCTACAACTAAAAAATCAAACCAATCCTCAAACTTCCAAAACTCCATTCGCAAAGTAAATTTCTGAAAAAGATTATTTTTTGACAAAGTCACATCTGCGTGGAATCACTAAGTTGCTTTTTAACGTTGAGGGTGGGAGCCCAAAAATCAGAGAAACAATTGACACTATAAAACTCTCAAAGAAATTATTTTTTGACATAGTCTTATCTGCGTCGTATCCAGGGGTTGTTATTTAATGCAAAGGGTTGCAGCCCAAAAATCAAATTTTATTTTTGAGGCGCCCAATAATTAGAGACTCTATTTACACTTCAAAATTCTAAAAAAAAATTATTTTTTACTCAATTCGTACTGAAATTATACAGATGGGTTCGTTTGTAGTGTTTTGGGTTGTAGCGCACAAACAACGGATTGTTTTGAAACGTAAGATTTGTTTTGCGATAATGCGGTTTTTCGGAATTCAAGAGCCGAAGAAATGCCAAGCCTGTGGTGGAATTGAATTTTTATTATTTTGCGATTTTATACAGTGAAGGTGCTAGGTTATGGTATGCTAGCATTTTCTACAAGAAACTTGATTTTTTTTAAAGTGAAGTAGCTTACAAAGTTGAATTGGGGGCCAGGAGAAGACTAAAAATTTCCAAATTCTGAGATATGAAGAATCCCGAAATTATATTGTGGAGTCGCTATTTTACTAGCAATTAATACCATACAAAAATGAAAAACAATGAATTGTTTTTTATTAATTTAAAGACGGGAATTTGTTTATTCACTTTTAGAAGTTAAAATTACTAAGAAAGTGAATGAGTTATTAAACGTCAGTCGTTTTAGAGGATGATCCTTATCGTTCTGGGCAACCATATAAATAGAAATCTGTATTATCATCGGAGAAGGTAACGAATCGAGAAGAGAAATCCACACATAAAATGGAAATCTACAAT
>JAABKJ010011777.1:0-10669 GCA_011634705.1 Andricus grossulariae
GCTCTAAAAAAGTATCCAGAGGTGAAATTTTCATCTCCAACTGTCCCGTCTGCCGCGTAAGGTCATCCACGGCTAGATCCTGACTCCAAGGAACAGTGGTGAACGATCTTTTCTCGCGTAAATTTCCCGCTCTTGATCACCTTCCAGGACAGAAGGAGCAGAAGTGGATGACGTACACGTTCCAGTTGCGTCAGGTTGATTGCTTTAAGGAACCATGATCGTAGCTTCCAGAGCCTAAAACTTCTCTATTATAATTTACGAAATTCACTGAATTCCTTCAAATCGTGGAATTCCATAAATTCTTGGCATGTGATTGGTCACAGAAATAATATTGGTCAATTTTTCAACATTTCCAACATCTCATGGGGCAGGAAGGCACTTCTGTGACTGGTCACAGAAATAGTATTGGTCTATCCCCCTACCCTTTACCAACGTCTTGTGGGGGCGCGAAGGCATTCCTGTGATTGGTCACAAAAATAATGTTGGTAAAACCCCTACCCCTTACCAACATCTCGTGGGGCGGAAAGGCACTCCTGTGACTGGTCACAGAAATAATGTTGGTCAAACGACTACCCCTTTCCAACACTTCGTGGGGGCGCGAAGGCACCCCTGTGACTGGTCACAGAAAGAATGTTGGTCAAACCCCTACCCCTGCATCTGTCTAATTCGTCTTCCGTGATTAGTCACAGAAATAAGTTCAGTTTAACTCCTAACCTTTTCCAATTTGATGATTTATTGTATTTGTGCAGGCGATTTATACGTGTCTATTTTGTGATAATTGAGATGATATAAATATGTAAAATGCCATGTTTTATGAATATTTTAACATGTATTTACGTGACATAATTTGGTGGTAACATGAATTATTTAAACGAAACCGAATAACGTAAAAAGTAAAATATGACCTACTTCAGACAAAATAAAAAGACCTTAATGATGTTAAGAAGATCCTTTAATAATTCGACGTTTCGAGAGTCAAATGTTCTCCTCATCAGGAGACAGGAATCCAAGTCAAATGTAAGTCGTTAGAAAAATTGGAAGAATCAAAAAAGAAGTGAAAAAGACGTGCAAATTGACCATGGATTACAATAATATATTATGTCAAAAAAAGTAAATTCTTATTAATAGATTGCTCAACTAGGCGAAACGTTCAAGCGCGGCAACGAGTACATACTCGCAATCCCTACCCGCGCGAGTCGCGCTAAGGTCACGCGACGTATCTTCAATACAAAAATTCGTACAGCGAAAATAAACACATTTTTGAACTCTTCAACCATCAAATATTTTATTAAAATATTAATTGATATATTTCATTTAATTTAGACATTTTAATTAAAACATAAAACCGGACGCGTATACGGGGTTTTTCACCTTTACCAATTTCAACATGATTTAAATTAAATGAATTTCAGTTTGGTTAAAATCAAAAATATAATGGCTAAATCCACCAACACACAAAGCAACCACGAGAACTCGGACTTGGAAGGTGCTGCTACTCTTCCGATCAACAACTTTTATTCAAATAACATCGAAACGAGACCAATTACTTGGAAATAGGGTCTCAGAACCCCCAAAACACAGGCACTATTCCAAAAACGATCCATAGGTCAATAGGTCGTGGTAGGTGTTTCACGCGAGAAAACACGGAAAACCCAACAACTAACAATAGATCAAAAAGAGACAGGTTGACTCAAACAACATTTATCGAACCAACTCAAATCAAGAATAATCAACCCCCACTCCAAGACCTTACTCAAATTTTGAACAGAATTCCAAATAGAACTTTTGACCCAACAAACAATACCTTCTTTTGGGATAACGAAGATTTACACACAATAGGCGCGTCAGTCCCAAGAAATAATTTGAGACAATTAAACAACGAAACTTTCGAACGCAATTCCTTCACAGAAAACAATACACAGTTTATTTTAAAATTTGATGAACTTTTAGAAAGCACATAATACAATGAATTTATGAACCGACGAAGAGAATGATTTTTTAAAGAAAAGGAAAAAGGGGCAAATAATTTAAGACTCAGATTAGACCCGCCAGCCCATAGCTCTTTTGAAAATAGAAAATACATAATTGAAACTACCTACTTGATAAATACAAGTATATCTGAAGTGATCTATAAATTGTTCAGGTTTATGCAAATTGGGATGATTGTTTAATTTGCACACTTTAATTTTAACTTTAACTTCAAAGAATAAGCACACCAATTTTGACATATTTATCCCTTTTTCTGAAAGAGTTACACCAATTCAAAGCGAGCAAATTAAACAATCATCTGAATTTGTATAAATTGGATCAATTTATTGTTTATTTCAGATATACTTGTATTTATCAAGTAGACAAGTATAGTTTCTTGCAGGAATTTTTTCTCTGACATTAATTCGCTTAATGAAAACTGACTTTGTTGTAGCGCAATAAAATGACTTATAACAACTAGATAATTTTTAGGTTGTTGATAAACATATTCAAGTTCAAAATCGGGACCAAGATTGCAATAAAATTTGTGAAAAATTAAATAATCGACCGGCTTTCGAGAAATTCGATACAAGAGCGATTTTCAGATTTCTGAACATAAATTTGGGGTTAAAATAAAAAATTCTACATTTTTTATCCCAAATCTTTTGCTAACTCGAAAGTTTGAGTTCTGGTAGACATTCGAATAATTCCTTAGGCTCCACCACATGACATCGTTCTATGATGTGCGATGTTATAACTTAATATATAATGGAGAAAACAATAAACAAGGCTGCCGTATGTCATTTAGGCATACTACTCTCATCAGATCTCCAGAGCAGCTTCGAGTATAAAGATCCGCACATATTTAAACTTGAGAACATAAACTTGCCTTTGGGATATTGGGCAAGCAAAGAAGATTTAGTCTAAGATTTTCTTTCTCTTTTAATTTACTGTAATTGCTGACTGGCCACTGTAATTGTGGACTCGTCGTTCGTTACTAGATAACAAGGGTTTCCCGAAAGTTTTTTGAAAGTTTTGAAACATTTCATGGAGAGTAACTTTAGTGGAAAAAAGTTATTGGTTTATGGCACAAAATCACTCATTTTTTTCATTTAAAGATACATACATTATACCGATAAATTTATCTTATCGACACTACTCTGCACATGTTTCGTATTTCTTAAACCCAAAATAGATCAAGCTTTAAATTTTACCTCATTTCTGAGTGCCAGGCGTGCATGCACCATCCAGACACTCAAATCTAATCAAAACCGAAACGTTATCAGAACGTGTGCGAGATATTATCCCGTGAAATACTCAGTCGTACCGCGAGAAATGGTAGAGGGGATAGGTTAGCATTCTTATAAAAGTTCATCTTGCACAAAATAATCCTATTTGTAAATAAATAATTCCAGGAATTACTGTTAAAAAATGGCGTTCACAATGTATTCAAAACATGTTAATTGGAGGGGCGGGTGGGTGAAAGTAATTCACATATTTCTATATAATGTAGCTGGGACCATGTCTGACGAAACAATTAGTGATGTACAGGGGGGGGGGCGTCGGTATCAATCTCAAACCCCGGTAACATATGGTCAATACCAGTTATAACGATCATTTATGTTGGGTTGGGGATCGTATAAATACTTGATGTCAACTTTACACCATTTTCTTAACTGAATTACTTAACAAATAAATTCAATTATTAAACAAGCAAAATATATTTTCTAATAAAATTCTCAACTAAATTAAGCCGTGCTAAATCGTTTAGCCGATGCTCCAAGGTCGAGTTTCTAGAAGATAGATAAACGTTTATTTTTCGTTCTGCTGGCCCTGCCAGTTTTCCACCCTTCCATACACCTTCCTGAACAAATCACACATTCTCTTCTGGCTAGGAAGCCAGAACCTATTAAAAACCTCCATGTACCCATTGAACCTAGACCCTCTTATTCTCTTCTCCCCTTCGGCCTTCTCTCTCTCCATGCCCTTGTTCTTCACCCCCTTATACACCTTTCTCCCCGCCTCATGCATCCTTCCCACTTCATCCCTCTGCAGCCTGTTCCTTCTAAATTACCTTTCTCTTTCAACCTTCATCTTCCCCTCTCCTTCTCTGCTCTCCTATCGGCACTCCTTAACCAGCTTACTTCCCCCCTCTTTCAAAAATTGTTCCTTATACTTACACGTCCGACTCTCTGCAAGAATCTCTAAACTCGTTCTCCTTACCTCCCTCCGAACAATATAATTAGGCATACTCCTTGCCAACCTCAGTGTCCACTTTTCATACCTCTCCTGTGTCCTATTTACCTCCTCACTTTCCTTCCACGCCCACACCTCCACTCCATGAAATAGCACACTCATTACTAGCGAGCTAAGCAATTTCATTCTCCTTCCAAAATCATCTGCAAGCAACTTCTTTCCCAACCCTTATACCTGCCTCATCACCACATTAGCCCTCCTCACTCTCTCTTTTATATGACCATCCACTCCCCCATCAATCCGAAACAAGAAGCCCAGGTACGCAAACCTTGAACTTTTTCGCATTCAGCTCGAGCCTATTCTTATCCAGCTATCTTCTCAACCACTATGTCATCTGCATATGCGAGTGACCAAATTCTGAACCCTCCTTCCCGAACTCCTTCTACCACTCTGGCCTCTAGCTTACTTTCAATATCCGCGATTAAAATCGCAAAAAGCGTTAAGCTAAGCGGACACCTTTGCCTTACCCACAACTTCCCCTATCCACCAGAGCAAACGCTGCGTTGAGATCCACAAAAAACGTGTACACTCTCAACCCCTTCTTCGCTAATTCTCTATCCACCACGTGCTGCAAAATGTAGGTATTGTCGATCGTGCTCCTACGCGCCCTAAACCCTACCTGCATCTCCTTCTATAATTTTCCTGCCTGTCCCTATTTCCTTTATTATACAGTGGCACTATCTACCCCTCACTCCACCCTCCTGGGAATCCCTCCTTCTCCATCCTTTCTTCACTACCTCCTTCAGCCTCTCCCTATCCTCTTGTGTACCAAACAGCCACGCTTCGTTCTCCACCCCGTCCAACCCTGTTGCCTTTAACCTTCCTAACTTCCTTATCTGTTTCTCTATTTCCTTATCATTCAACTACTCCCCCTCTACCTCTCTCGTTCTTCTACTCCCATCATCTCTCTTCCACACGTCCTCCTCTGTCTTAACACTTTTCAACTCCTTTTCCAGATCTCCTTTTCGCAGTTCTATCTTTCCACTTTTTGTATTTTCTCTTCACCTACCTTTTCATCTTTGTACAATCCCCATCGTTCAGCTCACCCTCTCCTTCATCGACACTTCTTCCCCACCTTGCCATCCGCCGCTCTCCCCCCTTATCCACAACCCTGATGGCTGAAGGTCTGATTGTACCCTCCTTCTCACCCTGGCATATTCATGACTACGTAGTCTATCACCAATACCCCTACCTTACTTACATATGTGTATTCTCTTTCTTCGTCCCTTGTTACCATACCATTCGCCACCGCCCTCCATCCAGTCTCGTAGAATCTCCCCCTCCTTATTTATTATCTTATACTTTGATTTTCTTTCGAAGCTATCTCCTTCTCTGTACAGCCCCCCTTCCCTCCTATCCGTGCAATAAAGCCCCCCCCCCTACCAGTCCCACCATGCCCTCCTCTCTTTCGCCAGCATGTCTTCTAAACTTTCTTCAATCCTTTTCATCCCATCCTTATTGTACACTGTCACAAACATACACGTTACCCCTACTATCTTTACTGCCATCATTAGCCCGTCCTTCCCATCTCCCTCTCCATGAACTTCTTCCTCCATTCCATCCCTAGCCTCCGCTATAATTACCCCAATAGCCCTTCCTTTTTTCTGTACTCTGACCGCCTCCTGGAGCCTCCACCTATCCCCCCCTTGCCAGCTTTGGCTGTATTCTATCCCATTCATTTCTCTCTACCCATGTCTCTACCAGTCCCACAACATCAAATTCCTGAAAATACTTCCAGAGGTCCTCATATTTCTTCTTTACCCCTGCTACGTTCCAGTACAACACCTCCACTACTTCTCCACTCTACTTTACTCCTACTTCCTATGAAACAAATTCCCCTGCACTTCCTTCCACACCTCTCTCTCCTCATCCCACATCCTTTATGCTATTTTTATTTCGCATTACCCCCAACCTTGTCTTTAATCCACCCTATGCCTTGTAGCAGCGCTTCCACACCCTTCCTTTCTTCCCCGCTCTTTAGCTTCAACCCTCTCCTCACAATATTATTTCTCCTGTCTGCCTTCTCTTTTCTCTCCATCCTCAACTCCACTGCCCTCATCCTTTCCCTACCCGCTCTCTTCTCCTTTTCATTTCTACGCTCTCGCTCTTTCTCTTCTATCATATTCTCTACCCTCTCCCAAATACCTTTCTTCTCGCCCTCCCCGCTGTCACCTACTTTCATTTCCGACCTGCCATCCACCTTCTTAATCCTTTTTTCCGTTCTTACCTTCCAAATCATAATCTCCTCTTCCATCGGCCTTGTTTCAACTTCTTTTTCTTTTCTTACCGACACCACCTCTCTCTCTAATCCTTCTACTTTCTCCCGCAGCTCTTTCACCTCCTTTTCCTTCTTCCCATTTCTCATCTCTAATCCTCAAGTCCTCCCTTATACCTTCCATCTGCTCGTCGGTCCCCCTTACGTCTTCCCTCAGTCCCCTGATATTGCCTATCAGCATCCCTGGTGCTTCCTTTTCTGACTGCCCCTCCATTTTTTGTGAAGGGGACCTACGTGTGCTTACGCTTTTTTTGAACGGACTCTATACTGCGCTTTTCTCCGGACTCTCTTGGCTGTTTCTCTTCGTCTTCAAGAGATCCTCCCCCTCATCTGTACTAGACGTTCTCTCCCTCGCCTTTTCGCTTTCTTCGTTCACGCAGTTCCGCTTTTTCCCATTCCCCGGCGCGCCGCTTGATACCGGGCAACGCACTGTTAACCATTGAGTCGTGTCGAAAATTAACATAGCAAACGAAGGAGAATAACCCTGAAATTTATGCACCGCGATATCATAGCAGGACAAGATTTTACCAAAATATAAATACCATTTTAATTAATTGATGTCGAAAGAAAAAAGAGGAGGGTAAATTAAACTGATTTTTTTATATAAAATAAAGTTCATAAAGAAATAGCAAGAAAGAATCACCTTAGAAACTCGAGGAGTCCCTCGTGTTCACTTTAATATTCCAAACATGCTCATCAAAATTAACAAAACAATGAACAGAAGCTAATGTTTATAAAATATAATTAAGCTTGAAATAATCAAACGTAATGCGAAAACTGCGACTGCTCCGTTCTGGCACGTGGCTGCTGAACGAAAGGGGGCTGTGGTTGGCGATTTTGGAGTGCTTCGCATCGTCTTCTTTTGGCGAGTTCCCACTGGTTTACGCTGATTGACTGCTTTCACTGCGCTGCCCTGCGATTCGTGTAGTTTTATCGGCTTGCTCTCTGCAGGGATGGCTTCTGTGGGAGCCTGTAATTAAATTAAGAGAATGTCGGCAGAAAAGATCCGAAAGGATTTCCGGTAATGAGGAAACTGCCGTCCTCTCTGGATCGAGTGCGTTCGCATTGACACGAATCGCATCAAATCTAAGACGACCAGACCTGATTCTCACCCCATCTTATCCTTGTCTTAATTTTCTATTATCCCGCTAATTGATTTTTAATAATTAATATTCAGATTCTCTCATCAGGTCCTCGACTCGGTTTTTGGCAACTTTCAGACTCGCAAGTCTCTCTCTCTCTCTCTCTCTACCTCTCTCTCCCTCTCTCTCTATGTGAGTATGAACTGACCTACTACTTTTTGCTCTTACAAATTGACTTTTATCACGTTCAGAGACCCTATATTTTTTACTGCTGGTTGGTTTCGAGGTGTTGACTGCCACTTTTTGGAGGTTACCTGCCTACCAGGGATGTTTGACTGGCAAGGTTGACTTGCCAGTCCCTACATGGTCTTGAAGCCTTTACTGCTATCTTGATTTTGTTAATTATTGAAACCACTCTAAACCATCACTGCCATCTTTGTGGGTGTTCGACTGGATTGGGCATTATACGTCTGGCTACCATCTTGGAAATCGGTATGAAGAATACTTTATATCCAGGCGCGGTGTTAACATATTTGTAATTTGAATTAAGTTTATGCAGTATGGATTCATCAAAGACATATAATTGCAGCACGTGCAAGAAGGACATCGAAACAATTGTGAGGTACTGTAAAGATTGTTTGAAATATTTCTACCCCAATGACAATTGTCAGACACATAAAGTGTATAATTCTAACAATGAGGTAGTTCCATGTACGGTAAAATATAAGTCTTTTGCGCTGCATGCAAAAAAGGGTTTCTTAAGCCAGGATGTAAATCTAGAAAACGTAGATAAAGAGAAAGATAGTGCAAATAGGAAAGTCAAAGATAAAACTGCAACTAGCATATAAAACAAGAAGGAAGATAAGGAGAGCAGATGGTTTGGGAGTTGGAATCAAAAGTAGATTATATTGTTGAAAATATAGACAAGATTAAAGGAAAACAGAGGAAAGGGGATTACTCAAAAAAAGTTATTATTGGAATAATTGAAGAAGTAAAAAAAGCAACGAAGGAATTAGCTGATGAAATGACAAAATTAATTAAAAGGGAGATAAAAGATAATCTAAAATACACACTTTGGAGGAAGATTGAAATATGATAGTTCAAAAGGAAATAAGAGAAATCAAGCCTTTAATTACTGACATTAAAGAACTGTTAGAAGCTAAAGAAACACAGGAAAAAGATATTGAGTGGGTAACAATAGTAGAAGAAGATTCGTTTGCCGAAAAGTTAAAAAAAAACATGAAACGATTATTTCAGTAAAGCCTGTACGAAAAGAGGGAACCAAAAGTGAAGACACCCAAAATTGTATTAAAGATAAAGTTAATATTAAAGAATTGAAGATAGGAGTTTCGAAGATGAAAAACATTGGGAAGGGATCTGTTATAATCGAATGTGATAAACCAAAACAGTGAGAAATGTTGATTAATTCAGTACAGGAACAATTAGGAGATAATTACGCAATAAAGATATCTAAGACAAAGAATCCAAAATTTAAAGTATTGAGAATTATTAGTGATGATGAAAAAACGAGTAATAAAGAACCTTTAGGTATGATTGTCATGCAAAATAATTCAGAAAGCTTGAAGGGGTGCAAAGACATGAAAATTGTGCACGGAAGCAAGAATGTAAAATATAAAGATATATCGATGGTAGTAGAGACGTTACCTAGTATTTTGAAAGCAGTAATGGAGAAGCAAAAAATGAATCTAGAATGGAACAAATGTAATGTTCAGGAACATATTAGCATACTAAGATGCTACAAATGTTATAAATTTGGACATAAAGCTAATGAATGCAATGGGGAGGAAGTATGTTGTTAGTGCGCTGGAAACTACTCTAAAAAAGATTGTAAAAACATAAATAATTTAAAATGTATAAACTGCATGAGAAATAGAGGACAGAGTAAAAGTAATAATTAAGAGTAGCTAAAGCATGACGCTTATGATAAGAAATGTCCTTGTTTTAAAAGAATAAAGGACATTCAGGGTAGTAAGATTAATTATGCAAATATATATCAATCGAGTAATAAACAGGGAATCATATTTAGTTTAAATGTACAAGGTCTTATAAGTAAAAAAGATGAGCTAGAAGACATTTTTATAAAAAACTTGAAACCAATGATATTGGCTTTAAATGAAACACTTAATTTACATGAAAAATGGAGTAAGATTTGAAGTAATTGAAAGTATGGAATATGAGAACGTCATGTAGATATCTCTAATTTGAATATACGGATGGAAAGATTGTGAAATTATTGGAGTAGTTTATCATTCGCCTAGTACCAGCGATGCAGAGTTTATACGATTATTATAAAGTAAATGCGACAAATTAACTGAATCTGACCAAGTGTTGATAATGGGCGATTTCAATGCAGACACTAGTAAGAATACATTTTACGGTCATCAGATAATTGATATGATGCACTCTTATGGACTAAGACAATATGTGGAAGGATATACGAGAGTGACGGATGTATCTAAAACATGTATTGATTTAGTTTTTTCTGAAAGCAAGCAGGTAGTTAATATATTTGCATACACCAAAGATTAGCGATCACTCGATAATTCAAATGAAATTACATAGTGATAGAAGTTTGAATTCAAAAATTAGTAGAAAAGTTATATATAGAAATTTCAGTAATTTCAACGAGGAGTTGTACATAAATCAGTTAAATACATTAAAGAATTAATTAATTAATTAATACATCAAACATAGCTGAAGATCAAAGTTTGAATACAAATTCAGACAGATTTGTAGAAATAATAACAAAAGCTTTAGATAAATGGACACCTTATGTAGCGAAGGATATTAAAGAAAACTTAATTAAAAAGAAATAGTTTACACGTAATATATACGATGAAATAAAAAAAGGGATAATTTTCATTTGCTTTCCATACAATTAAAAAGTGTAGAAGATTGGGCGAATTATAAAACCTGCAGAAATCATGTATTCATATTAATAATAAAAACAAAAAGGGAATACAAGAAAATAGATTAGCAGAAAACAAAAATATTATTTATTATTATTATATCATTAAGCCGTTTCCCTTTCGGGGTAGGCGTGAATTGCTCGGTGGTAAAGTAGTGA